>MLYV02000643.1:0-174573 GCA_001913855.2 Hermanssonia centrifuga | reverse complement strand
GAAACCCGAATTTATGCAAGGAAAGCTGGAATAAATGAAACTGACCAAATGCGGAAATATGCGCCAATAAGCGCCGGCGTACGGTAGCCATGAGGCGCGGCGGGATTATCTGTGAGACATCCGCCCGGGTCTATTCACACAACTATGTACATTGAGCCACTGAAATTTGTACACATACATAGAATACATATTTTCTCTCCTTACAGGTGCTCTTCCTGCTGCTGGGAGCCATAGGGATCAATGCAGGATGCCCGCCGTGTACACTACAGATGCTCGGCGGATGGCCTCGGATGGCTCTGAGAGGGCGGGCGGATGCCGAAGTGGCCATCATCCCCGCCGATTATCCGGGGGAGAGACGTTATCAAGGTAGCATCTTACGGGTCTCCCAGACCTTAGACGCTGGATGATCCGTGTACATGAGGTGGTACGAACTCTTTCCGTTGGGTCCACTCTTTCCACTTTATCCCGCCGGTTTGCCACCCGGACATTCCAGTCCCACCAAGAGCGCGCACGTGTTTCTCCACGGTGTTATCCAAAGAGAAATTAGGAATCATGGGCGCAGATGTAGAGAGGCGGGTACGGCATACGGCGCACGTCGGTGATGATCTCTGCAAGTGTAGTGTGGGTGAGTTTGAGAAAATGCACGATTGGATTGTGGGCGTACGGTGTTTGAGATCCAATTGTGTCCACATCCGCCGCAGAAACTGTGTCCGCACGGATTGCCGAGATACGCATGGGCACTTTATGAAGTTAATATAGAAACAGAGGTCGGGTCGTCACAGTGACGTACAATATGTCGAAGCATCTGCCGGCATATAGTGATTTAATAGCGCATCGAGTCAATACGTCGGAGGGCGGAATACACATACATCGGACAGGTCATCTCATCTTCAAAGCCTTCAAGAACCTTCTTCAAGCCTGAATCAACACAGGGTTTCTCTAGCTGTTGACCTTCTCCTATGCAGCTATCCTCCTCTCCTGACTCGCTAGGTACAGTCAGGAGTCGACGAGGCGTCTTCCTAGGAGAGAGGTCGTCTGCATGTGGCCGTTTGGCCGGATGGTGAGGTTTTAATTCTGTTGTAAAGGGAGTTCGTTTCCTGTTTGGCAGTGTGTCGGTTGTATTTGACGAAGATGATGACGGCTGACATGCACTTTGCTGTGCCGCGGGGGTGTAATTATCTGAAGTGCAGTGGTTTGTGGTTAGAAAGGGAGCTCTTGAGGCATGGAATGCTCACCCGCAGTTTCTGTTGTGAGACGCATCTCTATGGCATCTATCTCGGCCAGAGCAGAGTCGTCCAGTTCGTCGAAAGAGTAATGTGAGGAAGGAGTGCTGGCATCCTCCTCCTCGTCGTTGTGTGTGCTGCTGAGTTCTGGAACACTGTCAAAGTCAATACCTTCGTAGAAATCTGGCAAAGAGTCAAATTCGTCTTCAGCCATCGTGGTCACAAAGAACAAAGCTAGACGCTCCCACTCATGTCACGCGATCAAGACGCGTAAAACACGTGATATAGCCATGTGCCAAAATACAAAATAAAACATCCAACTACTTGTCCACACCACCGTCGAAGTCACCGTTGTCGCCGTTGTCACCGCCGAACCCGCTGCCCCTGCCGTTGTCACCGTCAAATCCGTCACCGTTGTCAATGTTGTCACCGTCGACGCTTCCACCGTTGGCGGTTCCCGTGCTGCTGGTTCCGCCGTCACCTGCGAGGTTGGATCCGCCCATGTTGTTAACGGTGCCGCCAAAGTTTCCAACGCTGCCACCGCGAGCATCGCCCGAGTTTCCAGTATTGGCATTACCTCCCGGGCCCTTGCCGTTCCCGCTCCCGCCCTCAGCGTCGCCCGTCGTCGTTTCACCTCCTGTACCACCGAAGGCTTCGTACAAACACATTAATTTGTCGGTTCATGTGGAAGTGAGATGACTTACAGGAATCGGTGTTGGTGATGGTACCGTCGGAATCAGCATAGTTTGCAACGGTACCACCGTTGACGTCCGATGAATCGCCCGTCTTGGCATATCCTCCTGCGGTATCTGCATCATAGGCTCGCTTGTATCCAGCGCCACCACCAATGGCATCGCCGCTGGTTGAGGAACCTCCATCGGATGCAGTATCTGGAAACACGAATTCGTGATCACTCCGAGCACTGAGCGTAGCCTGCACTTACTCGATATGTCGTTGGTAACATCGCCTCCCTCGCTGACAATAGTGCCTCCGTTCGACGGTCCTGCTTTTCCGGTGCTAGCATTACCTCCAGCACCACGATTTCTACCATTGCCGCCCACGGCGTCACCAGTGTAGGACTCTCCTGGAGCATCATCCGCCGCATCGTCTGCGCAGGTAATCAGATCGCTTGTACCAATGAATGTTCAGGCGGGTACGTACTTGAAGCGGTGTTTGTAACTTCGCCGTCAGTACCGTCCTCGGCTTCGTTGAAGACCGAGCCGCTGGAGGTGCTACTAGAATCACCAGAGTGTGCATTACCACCGCCAGTTTGATAATCGAGAGCACGCTTCCTTGCATCGCCTGCATAGGCATCTCCAGACCCGGACACACCACCGGTTCCGGGGGTATCTAAACATCAACGGTGAGTGTCCGCCAATCTTATCGTGCCATAAGACTTACTGGAGCCGCCAGTGCTATCAACATCTTCGCCAGAATTGTAAATGGATCCTCCACGAGCAGGTCCCGCATTTCCGGTGTATGCGTTACCTCCCGGGCCTCTACCGTCACCCTGGCCGCCTTGAGCCTCACCAGAAATACTCGTGTCGCCGGCACCACCAAAGTCTGTGATTGATGAAATAAATCCCTTGTTGCACTCAATGATCGATATTCAGATACGTACTAGATGCATCGTTCGTTTCAGTCTCATCGTCCTCAGCCTCGTTCACGATTTCACCGCCGCTTGCGCTATTGGTGTTTCCGGTATGGGCATTTCCTCCAGCGGTTGCACCGTCGTCGGCACGCTTGCCAAGAATACCAAAGATGCTGTCGCTCCGACGCGCATGGGGTATCTCTGGATGGGCAGCTGGTAGGAGGCCGCCAACAAGGTTAGTGACTACTCCGGTGTTTGGGAGATTGGGGGAAGCTGGTGCGCCAGAAATGAGAGTAGGGCTGACGGTGGCGGCTAGAATACCGAAGGCGATGACTGGACTACGCATGTTGGTCGTTTATTCGTAAGTTGAGTTGTCGTTTAGATGTGAGCGAGCGTAGAAGATTAATAGAGAATAGAGTAGGGAGTCTTGAGGAGAGGGAACGAAGAAAGAGCCTGAATAACCTGAGAGACGCAAGGGCTGGTCTTATATCGTACCCCATACGTGATTCAGATTCCGCAGTGTCTTCTCGAGCCCTTGGCTGACCATCGAGGGCAAGCCTATCAAGAATACCTTCCTAATGTGGATGCTCGAGTTTGCTTGATAGACGCCGAATGCGCGGGGGCCAATGAGAAAGAACGCTGAGGACGTTCCCACGCTTCTATAGGAAGAAATCTTGCTTTGCCTGCGCCAGGTCAGACAGGGTATCCGTAGTCCGCCGCAGGCAAGGCAACGCAGGTTCGATCCCCTGGCTACTCTGCAAAGGAGACTAGCGCCAGGACAATATTTACTAAATGTAAACCCAACCCCGAAAATATACGGAAAGGAACGGCCCAGGACCAGCAGAGACACGACAAGCAACTTGGGTATCATCGTTTAGTTCAACTACTTATAGTTTGCATAAGTAATGCTATAGTACTATACTATTAGTAGTAGCTGTGGTACTCGAACTCGATAAGGATCCTTGAAAACCTTCAAGCATGTCGTGGGGACAACACATTTGACCATCAAGAGGGCGTATACATGAAATCAATTAATCGTGTCTGATACTCGGTGGGATATTTGCACCGTGACCTATGATTCGTCCCTAGGGAGTGCCCAGCCGCTCTGAAGTCTTCCAGCAAGGTTGCTCACAGGTCCAGAGAGCCCTCCCTGGCTTCTGAAACTCTCCAAGAAATTTTTAATCAAGTTATAGTCCATATGCTCCCCTCCACCAATCTCGGCGTCGTCCTCATCGAAGCCCTTATCCAACACGTCCTTGAGTTCTGCTTCCATCGCAGCCTCGATGTCCTCTTCGTCGTCCTCATCCGCCTCGGTAGCCTGCATCTTACCCTTGCCCTTGTCCGTTTTAGCAGACGGCATCTGGGCCGTAGCTGACCGGTTGCGAGCCAGTTCGGCATCCATGGCTTGCATGACAGCTTCAAAAGAATCCAAATTGGGGTTAACATTAGGGCGGGGTCCTGGGGCAGGAACTCTAGGCACGCGAGAGTGCTCTGTCGGCGGATTAGAAGGACTTGTTGTCGTCTTAGAGTTGTTGATCGGGATAGTAGCCTTTGCAGGAACGAATGCTGTAACATACAGATATAAGCGACTGCTGCACAACGCTGAGCGCAAAGCAACCTACCACCGCGACTTTGGCGATCCTTCACGATCTCGTTCCATTGCTCGTCAGAGACTCCGAGAGCATGACGAGCAAACTCCAAGAACTCGTCCTGTTCTTCCTCCATATCAATCTCCACTTCGCCCACAACCTGCGGCTTGTCCTCGTCAGACTCTTCGTCTTCGCCGCCGCCTTCGCCTTCTTCGTCTGTTTCGTCGTCAGAGTCCACTACGCCTTCATACTCATCCCGAGGGAGAATCGGAGGTCGAATAGGCCGCATATAAGGCTGATTGTCAGGTCCCTCCTCAGGTTTCTCTTCTCGTATCTCTGTCTCCACAGTTGTAGGTGCAACCCGTTGCGAGTTGCTATGAAACGTGGCTGGCATTTTCCCGTATTCAGATGGATCGATACCAGGAACAAGCCTATCCATCGCCTCCTTTCGGGTAACTTGTTGAACGTCTTTATCTTCATCCTCGTCGCTCGTTGCCATATCATCCGAGTCATCCGAGTCATCCGAGTCGTCGCCGAGCTCGCCGTCTGAGAGTACTTCGCTACAAAACAGAAGGTAAGTATCCTCATAGAAGTGCTTGACTCAGACTCACTCCTCGAATACGGCTCCCTCTACATCTCCTTTCCCCTCAACGAAGTCCTCCACTTTTTTCGCCAAGTCTTTTAATCGAGAAGCCTGTTCCCTGGCCACTTTTTCTTCTTCCTCTTCAATATTTCCATCTGTATCTACATCCATTGCTCCATCCGAGCTCTGTTCTACCTTCGACTGAGATTTTCCCGTACTCTTTTCAAGCATTGCGTCGAAATCCTCGGCAGTTACATTCAGCCATTCGTCAGAGTCTTCGGGAAGGTCACGCGTTGAAGCCAGATTTCCTTTTGCAGCAGCAGCGTCTGCCTGAGATGCGAAAGACGGTCTGTTCGTGTCACTATATTCCCATGTTGTAGAAAAGGTTCTACAGAGAAAAGTAAAACAATGTACACTCACTCGTCTCGTCGAGCTTCGACAAATGCGTTGGCGGCTCTCTCCGCAAGTTCGTTCCATAATTGGGAACCTTCGAGTTCACCCTTGAAGTACCCGGAGGACGTCAGGTTTTCGATGTATTTCTGATAATCTGGATTGCGTTGCAGGGCTTCTTTTCGAGCTTCAAGCTTGGCTAATGTCAATTTAGAAAGATGTGTGTATGTCACGACGATGGCTTACGAATGATTTTGCTGCCTCCTGCGAATTCGCCCCTGAAGGTCTGCTTTTGCTTTCCTGATATAGCATCTCAAAGCCACATGCCTTTTGAAACGTACTGAGTAATAAGTCAAGGGGTCGTATAGTTGCGAACTCACAATCTTCATACCAACATCCCGCCATCGCCATTCAGACGTGCCTTCAGCTTCAGACCACCGAGGGAAAATCTTTGGTGGGTAAAACTTCTGGCCAACCAGCTGAGCGTAAGCTGTGCGGGTCATCCGCACAGTGGCTGGCACAGAAGGTTCAGGTGGAAATCTAGACATCCTGTGGGCGGCCTGTGAGCATTGATGAGTCTTTGGCTACAAGGTGAAACGGTTTGAAATCTCACTCGGAGTTGAAGTGCATCTCGCGTGTAGAATGTTTCGACGGCTTTCTGGACGAGGCCTGGATTTACCGCGAGCGCTTTTGCAACATCCACTGGCAGATAAGTTTTGGTGTAGTGGACATGCGCACGTGCAGCACCGGGATACCTGGTGCATGGATTCGTCAGAATCCTCGATGCTATCTTTGGCCGAATACGCACCCCATGATTCTATGCCATACTGCATTTTCAACGTCTTGGGACGCGCGGGTGTCCGCCAAAGAGTCTCGCAAGAGCTTGATTGCATCACTTGCGGTGATGAAGTCCTCCTCGTCAGGCTGTTCGATTTCATCTTCGTCAGCGTGTGCCCGTGGGTAGCCCCTACGGCGCTCTTTGCTAGAGGGGGCGGAGATGTGTGAGAGCGGGACGAGATGTAGGTGGGAATTGTAGATCCAGACCTAGTTTACTGGTTAATGCCTTCTGGGCATTCCAAGGTAAGTAAAACATACCCTATTTTCAGCGTTTGACGGGGTGACCCATGCGGGTAAATGGTCCGCAGCCTCTATGAGTAGAAATTCACCATCTGAATCAAATACTCTAGTGAGACGGATTAGAGATATTTTAAGTGTGAACCCGTGATGACACACCTGACCGCTACATCCCATTTGGCACTGATTTCGCGCAACAACCAGACGGCACACCACTCATCGTCTACACAATCACCCACTCGCATTGTTCCTTCCAAGACAAAGCCATCGCCGTCTGGGTTTGTAGAGACCTTGAGCTGGAATGCGTCGCGATGCCATTGCATTTCGGGTAGCATAGAATCAACATATGACTGCATAAGTACTGCGAGAGTGGTGACAGAGGCTTTGTCCGAGAGCTCCAGGGTAGGATAGAGAGTGTACTGGAGGGTGTCCTCCGATATCGCTGGAGGTCGGTTAAAGATGTCCATTTTGATTAGGAGCTTTGAGGTTTTCTGTATAATACAATCCCCAGATCTACAAGCAGAGTACACTGAGCAAGGATTTTCAAAGTACTGGATATGAGAGTAACGGAGAGAGTTTTAGCAGTCCAAAATAGGAGACGCGTCGATCACATTACGCGCGGTTTAGACGCCCGTGGCTGCAACAAGGCTCTCTCGCAGTCGTCCACAGCGTCGACTTGGACGCCGTCGCAGGTATCAAGTATAAACAACACATATCGCTCGTATGACAACGGCTTTCAAGGACAGAAACCTGCTCGCGGTGATTGGGGACGAGGTGCGCCCATGCTCATCACTGTCTTATTATCATTTGAACTCACAGTTGCACAGGACACCATCACTGGCCTCTTGCTCGCAGGCATTGGACACGTCGAACATGGCAAGAAGAATTTCTTGGTAGTGGACTCAAGTGAGACATAAATCGTCCCCTGCGACTTCCGGTGACCATAGCATTCAATTGCAGAGACGCAGGTGTCGACAATAGAAGGAGCATTCCAAGAATATACCGAGAGGAAAGACATCGCTATCCTCCTAATTAACCAGCACGTATGTGAATCAGATCCTCACTCTAGTCGATGAATTGATTCTATGTCGTTTGTTAGGTCGCGGAAAAGATCCGCCCTACTGTGGACAAGTATCAGAAGGCATTCCCTGCATTGCTCGAGATACCCTCTAAAGATCATCCTTACGGTCAGTCTTTCCTCGTCTTCTGCCTAGTGAATAGTTTCATTTAACATCGTCCGATCCCTCAGACCCATCAAAAGACTCTGTCTTGAAGCGTGTACAGAAACTATTCGGAGAATAGGCACATCTGAACTTTCACTCTGGAAGGACCCTTTCATGTAGTTGTACCCTAATAATACATTGTTGCAAACCAATTATGGGCCGGAAGGGTGAGAACGGATTAGCTGAGTTGAGATTCCAATTCGAAATCAAGTAAAAGCTGGCAGTCTATCGCCATCGTGAGTCCCTGGTGCCCGGACCGCTAGATGAAACCACGAATATTCGTTTTGGGTTGGCGGTTTGAGAATCTATCGGGAGATTAGACATTGGGCATTAGCGGTTACTATAGACAGTGACTTACCAGGGATATCAATCCGTAGATACCGGAATTCATACAGCCCTTGGTCATTCTATAAAGTCATGTTTCATAACTTCAAGACATTTGAGGGGGGGGGGAATGCAACGTACCATGACCAAGTCAGCATGAACCTCACCGTCCGTATATGCATGTTCATCCGGCACATCGTTCCCACTCTCTTTCGGCTCTTTCGTTGAGCTCCTCAATACCGAGAACAGCCCAATAGCTCCTGACTTCCAACTTCTGCTTTTCTTTTCCTCCGTCACTTCGGGTACAGGGGAGGACACTGGTTGGGTAGGCGGCAAAGGATCGCCAGTGAGGAACCTGAACATTCGTTTGCACGAGTCCATAACCTCGCTTGCATGTTGTCCAGCGGCGTCTGTGACCTCGTCGAGAGACATCTCTGAGAGCTTCGATACCGCGCGCTTGGTCCAGTCGACTGTCGAGGAATACCAAGATGGGTCTTCGTCAGCTGAATAGGACCCTGGTTTGGCTTGCACAAAGAAGTTGAGCAGCATATGCTCCCGCCCGGACGAATCGCGTGTTATTTGAGACGCTACCCGGTCGTTTCTGTGCCGTGGTCGGATGGAGGTCGGTGGGTTATTATGGAAAACCAGCGATCCAGGCAAGTATTGAGCAACCTGCATAAACAGTTGTGAAACTCGCAGACAGTGAGAAAAAGAAGTATATCGTACCTTTGGGGAGGATTTGATCAAGTCACACGCTTGGCCGTATAGCACTGTCGGCGAATTCTTGGAGAAGAGTTCGGATGTTAAAGCGTAGACGAGCATTGCAGAAAAGCCAGCACCAAACAAAATGACCAGCAAGTTCGTCGTCCTCGCAGTCGTTCGGAGGACTGAAACGAGAGATGGGGGTCAATCGATGTATACACACATATATAGGCAGTAGAAAGGACGTACCTTTTCCGCCTGCACTGAGTTCAGACCATCTCTTCATATCCTTCGCATTTTGTGATGATGGAGGTATGCCAAGTCGAAAAGGCCCCACTGAGTCCTCCTTGCTCACGGCCCCTCGTTTTCGGTCGAGGGCATGTGAGAGGAGTGAGGATGTTGGTAATGGGTCGCGGTGAGTTGCGTAGGCTCTGAACACTACAGAAACCAACGGCGACCGAGAGTGTGATTGTAGGGCAATTTTAGTGATAAAGCCATGCCTAAACAATGTTCGTGCAGTCGCTAGCCTCATGTTGGCGGCAAGCTTGCCCAGTGTAATAAAGCAACTCTGGAAATCGCGCGCTTTGGCAAGCCATGAAACGGTCCACGTGAAAATATTTGTTACTCACGCATCCTCCGAGCAGACAGAGACTTGGGACAAAGTACAGTGTCAAACATTGAAGATTTCGTTGGGGTCGTACAATTTAAAAAACCCTTGATTACCAACCCGTACGCAATAATACAACCAGTGATCCCAAAGATTACACTATGATCGTCGCCCATATCCGTTTACTAGTGGTGCGCTCCATATATCTCGTCAACAGTTCGTGGTTGTGATCTTGATAAAAAAAACCAATCAATTTCTCAGTCGAAGACATTTGTTGTCGATGGGTACGACCGGTTCGCACAAGTGCTAAAGGACAATCCATTAATGCGATACAGCATATAAAAAAGAGCACAAACGTACGTTGTATCTCTCAGCGTGAGGCATGTACCCGAGTACTTCTGCTTGTCCGTCGCATGCATACCCTTGGCTAGAAGTAGAACGGTCAAACGGTGGAGGAATACTGTAGCACAACGGTTACGTACGCGCAATCCGGCAGGTGCATGGAGGGTATGCCCTCTGCGAACGTGGCGTTAGTTCACCAGAGCAGCGCAGAACGGGAAGGAATGATGTGATACCCTTGATCTTCCTCCTGATCCACCACTTGAACAGGACTTCCCTCATAAGGTCCATTAAACAACTGGTACAATACCACTCGTCCTTATTCCAAACGTGATTTTCCCAGGGATGGCCGAAATTAACGCTCCGCGATCGTTCAGCGAGCTCAAAGATCTCCTCGAAAAATTTATTGAAGTCAAAAGTAAGTCGACCACAGTCATCTCTAGCCATGAGGTATTTCTTGAGGCTACGCGTTTCTAGTCGATTGTCTTGAAGTCGGCCTGGAAGAAGTGTACAGAACATAGACGGTGACACTTCACTAGACCAAAGGAACCAGTCTGAAATACGGCAGTAAGATCAAAGGGGGTGAGCGGGATCATGCAGTGCGACTTACTGCCTCGTCCCCAAAGTTGTATTCCTTGAATATTATGGCATCGGTGACCTAGAGTATATTGTCAGTGGGATACGCCCGGTCTAGGAATGCGTGTGCATGCGTACATCTGTCCGATGTGCCTAAAACCCTTTCTAATATTGCCTTGTTCAAATTGTCTATTCTGGTTTGAGGATCAACAGATCTCTTTGTCCATACCCGTTGGAATGAGATGGAAGCGACCGATCTGTTGAAGGATCCGTCAAAGTGCATGATAGGTTCCATTCGCATATAAGCTTGCAGGATGGCATCCGGTCCAAGCATCACGAGATTGTATGGAGGCACTGGTCAACGAGTTCTTTGAGTGTGCATACGAGTTCTCAACACAAGGGTTATACAAACCGAGATGCAGTCTACGAAGATATTGATCGCGCGTCTCGTGATCCGCAGCGCAGTAAACCCATTTCAGAACTTGTTTGAGGAAACCCCCGATGCGCTCAATGGCATGCAGCTCAGGGGAGGGGAAGCAGTGAAGAAAGGCGACACCGGCCCGCCATGTGGGTGACTCGAGCGACTGTTCCAGGCCGTGTCTCATAATGTTGCAAAACGACCAGAAACGAAAGAGTGCGCGGCGGAAACAGTTCGACTCGGCCATGGTGAGCTGACTCTCGCGAAAGCGTCTGTCTTTACGCCTACATAGGAGAGTGTTACAGGCGAGCAAGGGGAATATTAGCCAAGATATAAGCGTACTTTTGACTGAAAAGATCCTCTAACGCGCATGCCACCATGGCGACACGGTCCAGCAGCCCCGCCTGGTAGCGAGTCAGCGTAGGTAGGAGCAACTGCTCCATGCAGTCCTCGCCGGGGAGGTCTTCTGAAGTACGAGAGGGATCGTAGAGATAGATGACATGGAGGGCCTGGGGCAGAACAGGGCCGAGTAAGTGCCATGCTACAGTGTGAATGATGGTCTTTGAGTATCGTTGGAAGATGTTGTGAATGTGGGCCTTGGAGGCGTAGACTGCGGAATAGAGAGTCAAGAAGTTGGGTATGTCGAGTAGGATGTGGAGGACGATGTCGGCGGGGAGGTCTGTGAACTGCGTGGGGGCCATAGCAGTGTGAGACTCTTGCGGGTCGAGTGCATGATTAGGGAGTACATGATAGAGCATGGACGAGGGCCTGGACCGTACCTGATGAGGCGCACGTGGAAATTCATGCATTCGATTGGCCGCAGTTCACATTCTGCGGCACTGGCTGCCGTAACCTGTCCTGGCCAGACTTGGCCAGACTTGGGTGATAAGAATAAACATTTGAAAGGTGACTACAGCCAATGGCAAAAAACACGTATCAACTACTACCAAAAATGTATACATATATCACCCCCGCGTCGGTTCACACAAATGCTGCTCACAAGTCAAACCGCATTCTCAGCTTGGCACGAATGACTACTGCACTTACATTCAGCTTCCCAGCATGCGCATATTTATGGACCTGGGTGCGACAGTTGTATCCGTACCAGCAGTCATCCATCGCCGGTCGGTTGTCTAGAGCGGTCCCAGTCAATATTGATCAAGGCCGACCACCGAAAACACGTACCTCTGATCTTTCTGGCGATCCACCATATTCTTAGCCTGAGCTTTATCAGGCCGAGGATGCAGTCCGTGCAATACCACTGATTCTTGTCCCATGCGCCTTCGGCATCCGTCTCGACGTCACACAATTCCTCTAGGAACAGCGACCAGTCAAATGTGGGTTGTTCATGGCCCGGGCGAATGTCTCTGGCCATGAGGTATTGTGTCAGATCGTTAGTCTCAACTTGGTTGCGAGGCAGGTTCCCGTCAAGCATGCTGCAGACAGTGCGGGGGGTCACAAACCCACGAAGAAGATGCCAGTCTAATTTGAATCTTTATGATAGGTTCCATGTGATATTAAAAACATAGAGACTGACTGCTTCGTCCCCACAGATTCACGCCTTGTACACCGTAGCATCGATAACCTATGTAAGACTGGTTAAAAGCCAAAAGTCCTGGGCAAAACCTTGCAAATACTTGCATGCATCGTGTTCTCCTCGGACTTCCTGAATAATAGCCTTGGCAGTTTGCGCCTCTCGGGTTTCCACGTTGATTTTTCTTGCATTGCAAACTTGAACAAAAGCTATCTGGAAATTGACACCCGCAGACGAGTGGTACGCCCAAGTTCCACCTGTTGTAAAAGTTGACAATATGACTTCGGGGCCTCCCATGAGGATATAATCCACTGCCTGGACTGTCATGTGCACACCAATTAGACAAGGACTCGATTTCCCACCAGTATGGTAGCTCACCGGTTGAATCAAGTTGGTCTCTGGCGCGCTGACTCCAGGTAATAATCTCTCGTAAGAATGAGGCTACGCAACCCATCTCGTAAAGTTCACTAGTTTCGAGGGCACTGAGGACGTTCACGACCTTCAGCAAGATCGCCTTGGACCGATTGCCGTCATCTTCATCACTATCTTCTAAATCTTGGTTTTCTTCTTCCGACACGACACAACATACTTCCCAGAAACGGTACAGCGCGCGGCGGAAACGAAGGGATTCACTGTATGACAATTTGCTTTCTACAGTTGACCGGTCTTTGTGTCTGCCTATGATTCAGTATGTAGAAGGCAAAGAATAAGTTCGAATGTACCTTATGCTAAAGAGATCCTCAATTGCCGCCACAGTCGATGCGTCTCTTTCCAGTGTCTGGGTTTGCTTGCGGGTAAGGGCCACAATGTCATCATCCGGAATCATTGACTGCAAGTCGTCGGTATCATCAGACACCACATGAACGAGTTTCATGGCTTGAGGAAGGGCGGGACCAACGACGTTGAGGGCGATGGATTGAATGATATACTTGGGACGTGCTTGGAAGACGGCGTAGGTGTACGCCTTGGATGTTCGCAGGAATGCTGCCAAAGTGTTGAAATCCGGAAGACACACCAAGATTCTATCTACCAAATCATCAGGGAGCTCTGTAAATATTGCCATTGTATGTCGAGGCGGCTGGTCGTTGTAATTGGTAGTGGCGGTTGAAGTTATATGGCGCGGGGTGGGCGTCTTTTGAGTCGGGATGGAATAAGCGTCGGGATGAGTCATGTCAATGTCGCATCAACGATCACTGATGCGCACAGTCACATTAATAGTTGGTACCGCCTCCGGACTCCGTTCTGACTCTTGGCTCCTGTCTTGTGAGGCTAAGCATGTTTCACCGTAGTTGTTGTGAGCATCTTGGCTGATGACTGATAGCTGGTAGTATTTCGGTCTAATGGATCACGGTTATACATGCCCCCGACGAGGATGCCAAGGACTACAGCAATAATAACCCCGACTCGTAGCACCTGAATGAGAAGCTTGGAGGATGTTATTACCAGGGTGGGTATTCGCCCGAGAGGGGACCCAGGGTTTATCAGATTAAGTGTCCGTGAGAGGCTACTGGTGACCCGCAACAGTCTGGGGGGTATTTTCGGAATGCCGAGAGTCAACGTGTATGGAAACGAGAGTTGTTTTCTTGGCACGACTGAGCTTTTACATTGATGATTGGGCACTATTTCTGGAAACCGACTCGTCTCCATTGGCCCACGTCCCAAGCAGAGACGGTGCCCTCGACACCCATTTAGCACGGCCATTATTCTGGCATTGCAGAGTGTTTCCCAAGGACTGTCTTGCTTGAGAGAGAGAGAAAAACAAGACCGAGTATGTGCAAAAATAGGGCGATGCCAAGCCAAGACGTATATATAGTTGCTCGAGGCACCAACACAGAGACGAACGCCCGCGGCTCGCACAGCACTGTCGTCAATAAATCTCCCGATAAGGAAAGACGCCCGTACCCGACCGCTTACTTTCTGGTCAATGTCTCTTTCATGTTCGAGCCAATTCTCAGCTTGGTGAGGCTATGTTAAGACGGGGATGCGAAGGAGCCATCGCACATTTATTTTACAGTGGAGTCGGAGCACAGAACACACATGTTTTCGTCCTAACGCCATCGGAAGAGGTAATCTAGAGGACAGTCTTGGCAAGCCTATATTTATTGAGTGTCAAAGATAGATCCCCTGCACTTGGCTTTCACTCATAAAACCCCGCCGCTTTTGCCCAGCATGTTCCCCCTCATCCTCATCCCTACCACTTCATCTACATGGCTACTATCCCGCCCCCGACTGACTCGGCTTACGGTTTCCAGCCCACCACCCATCCAGAGACCGCAGTAAGGTCTCTTCTCGCATCTACCTGGCATGTTATGGAGCAAGTCCAGGTATGTCTGATTCCTCAGATAACCACCATTTCTGTCCGCTAACTCCTCGTGCAGAGACCGCCTCCTACCATGCATGACATTCTCGGCGCCTACCGCACCAAGGGCGACGGAGACAGAGAGATGCTGCTTGCACTGCTCAATGCCAAAGCCGCAGAAGAAAACGTAGGTAGTTGCTCTCTCACCGCTTTATGCAATCCCGCTCATTCCAATTCCACAGCGCGTAGCTGCGATCACATCGTTGCATCGCACACTCCTTGATCTCTACAATGGCACCGGACTCCCTCCACCGTCCGTGAACGGTGCGAACTGCGCAGACAGTCAAGCTATGTTTCCTTCACCACCGACCTCGTTATACCATCAATCCCCCGTCATCCATACCCAATCTCCCCGTTCTCGAAGACGCACATCTATCTCACCATCTTCTGCCTACTCTTCCGAGAGATCCGTCTCTCCGCAATCTCGCAAGCGCCGTCGTTCCCGCTCGCCACTGACTCGGGAACGCCGCTCCCGCCCCTCTTACGATTCATCAAGCGTTCCTCCCCTGGACGCTTCCTTCCCTCCGTCCCCGTATTCATCCTCATCACAAAGTAGTATGGGGTCCCCACGGTCGAGAGAATCAATGGCCATTGGCGCATTACTCACACCACATGAAAAGGACGTGGAGATGGTTGAGCGTCGGGTGAGCATGGAGCGAAGTACATCAGGAGGCTCCCCACGTCTTCGGAGAGAAGACAATGGACTCCACCGTGGATAGGATGAAAGACATATTTTTATCTCCTTCCATTTACGTATTGTCACCTATAGCTGTAATCCTAGTGACGATTCTCTGGTGTATCGCTATCTTAGTCCTTTCCTGTTTGTAGTTTCCGTACGCTCGTGGGGTTTCCTCTTTTCCTGCATCGGGGCTTTGGGTTGTCTTGCGGCTATTTTTATTTGTGTTCTACGTTTCCATTCAATATCATGATCTTGTCACAAGACATTTCTGTCCTATCGGGTCATTTCGCATGATTAAATAAAGTACCGATCCCAACTTGATATGGAAGCTCGAAGCAGGAAATGATTGTCTTTTCTTTGTTGGAAGCTCGGAGGACTCGGAGGACTGCCCATATTGTAGGAAGGATTAGGATTCACGAGCAGTGTGTCAATGATATACACGTCTAGGCCACGTTGGTCTAACAGAACTCTGTCTCGGAATGAATTTAGATGGAACCCAATTTAGTTTGCACTTTCCTTGGCTTTGAAAAAAAAAATCCTCGGAAGCCGTCAGCGTGTTGCACGGACACAGCGATTACTATGAAAATCTTCTTCATACTACAAGCGAAGTCACCAAAGTCTTGCACTGCTACTAGTGGCAGGTTTTCATATAGTAGAAGAAGATCCGAAGCCCTAAGTATAGCACCGAGGATGAATCTTCTAATTGTATCAGCAGCCAACGGTGCTGACTCCCCATGAAACTAAATTTCGAATGAATGCGACCCACTTTCTCCTACGAAATTAGACTTGATCGAGAGCAGAATGCATATTTTGAGATGACAAGCCAAGTAAGTCGATTCGACGATTCACTGGCAGCACCTTCCCCTCGGACAACAGGCCTGGGCTTCATGGACGGACAATACTAGTCATCCAAGGAGTCTGTAGATGTCATGTGTCTTTTTTTTGTTTGATATTCATTGCCGTCGACCGCCGCCATATTTATCCCATAGTACTAATACGTGGGTATCTAACCCGATGCACCCCTGATAGTAGCCAGTATAATGAGCCAGAAATACGTATAGATAATTCCGCCAGGGACGATATCATCAAGTGATAATTTAGATGCATCTCGTTTGTTGAACGGACATTCACGGGAGGCGGAACAACCTGGAATTTGTTCGTGGCTGGATAGGAGTCGCTTCCGGCTGAGGGACACGATCTTCTTCGTCGATTCCGAGTTCTCTCTTTGACGCAGTGCATGCACCGTTATCGGTCCAAACGCCGGCTGAGCCTGAAGCAAAATGTACGGTTGAGCGCGTGACGGGGGGAAGAAAAAAGATGAAAAAAGGCGATAGGACGAACGACACTTACCTCCGGGGGTGTCGCCTTGAGTCCACCATTTCGCTGTCCATATATCACCGCTGAAATGATGTGTGTGGTCAGCAAACCTGAAAAGCACGCCATCGTGGCATCGGTGGGGACGTACTTGTATGTCACCTGTTGTCCACCAGTATACACCGAGGTGCTCGACCACGCCGCGACGGCCCCACAGCTCCCTGAGCTAGGTGCAGATGTTGTTGGAGCACTGCTAGTAGTCGTTGTAGGTGAAGGACCCGTACCAGTGCCAGTACACGCGCTGACTGGAAACACCCGCATTCGTCAATCTCTGCGTTTATGGATAACAGATCAGGTAGGATACTCACTAGCACTCCAATCTCCGTCCGAGTTGCTTGGCGTTGAGGATGCCCAAAATGCGGCCTATAATCACGGTGGTTTCACGTTTGCATTCGGCATACGGGTCAATAATAATAATAAAAGCGAACTAACCTCCCAAATATATCTATCGACGAATACGAAGGTCAGATATTGTTCAAAGAATACAGAGATAATGTGAACATACCCGTTATACGACACTTGTGAACCTCCCGTGTAATCCGTTCCAGAAACATAGGCCGGTGCAGAGCAAGGAGGGAAGGTAAACCCAGTGCCTCCCGCTGCTGAAAGTGCGTTCTTTATAGCTAGATCATACCGGCTATTTGCTGCATAGACAAACAATAAGCTCATTGGATATTCCGATAGATCTCAGGACTGACCATAGGCCTGCGACGCGTCCCACAACATGACGCCGCCGAACGAAGGAAAAGATTGTCGCATTTTTACAGCGATGCTCGAGAGTGTCCCAATATCCTGATAACCAGTACCAGCAGCAGTACTCGACGCAGGGGCCCCAATAAATATCTTGACGTTTTTATTCGGGCTGATGGTACGCGCCCAGTTGTCCCTGTCGTCTCTCGATCAGTTCCATAATTCCACCTGGGCGCGCAACGAAGGCACATACCATATACCGAAATCCCAGTCTTGTGCTAGGTTGTAGTTTTGAAGACCGCAGACATTATTATCTGCACAGAACGGGGGGAAATGATGGTTCAGATTTCGCTTCGGGTCATAAAGAAATATACGAGTATTCACAAAATTGCACGTAAACGGCGTCAAAGGACGCAGCGTTGAGCACCGCGCCGAGAGACGCGTCAGGGTAAGGGCATTGCGGCGCAGCAGTTATATAGTAGCTGCGACAAAGTGGCATCAGATGCCGGAGCCTCTTTAGAAAATGTGTCGTGCGAACCTTTTACTCGCGCCGTTGGCATGAGACCGTATTTGATTCACAAAGGCCGCATAACCGGTGGATGAACCTCCTTCGATGTCCAAGTCCACCCTAAAACTCAAGTTGAGGGCATGGGCAAGTTGGAAGGAAAGATAGTATAGCTACCCGTCCAGAACAGCATCCCCGAAAGGCCGCGTCGAGCTGCTTCCTCCCAAAAAGACGTTCCAGATCGTATCGGCGAACGTCTGGGCTTGGCTGTCAGATGTGAAACCGACGGATCCTGTAGCCCCTCCGATACTGAGAGTCACGATTTTGCCTTTGGCCTGACATGTCTTGATATCCGTCCCGACTGATGCGCAGTTGGGAAGATCGGTGCCGGCAAATGTCGCATTATCCGTTGGATTGCAGGTCTGTTCCAAGATCAGATTCCATGTGTGTTTTTGGGAGATAACAAATTGTGAGCCTTACATTGGCGAGGTTGATCGACGGAACGTTTCCTGGTCCAAAGAACACGTTGAGAAAGGCGAGAGGGAAAACGTCGATAGCATCATCCTAACGAGTGAGATTATCAGCCAACGAACAAGTTTGTGATGCAGGAGAGATGGGTTTACTTCACAATAAAATGCTAAAGGCTTCTGAAAGTTCGCGACATCAGAGTGCGTAGCGCCGTACGAATTCTGGCCCCAATAACTAGAGATAAATTAGAGTCAACACTTAACGTTCCAATATCACACAGTAAGACTTACACAGCGACCTGTGATAATGAACGAGGGTTTGTACATGAGCAAACAAGTAGATAGATTAACTCACGTTATCATAGCGACTATTGTCATAACCAAGGACCATGGACAGATGTACGCTAGCCAGGAGAGCTACGAGGACGCATCCGACGCGAGACATGGAATAAGGCATCTTGCCAACCTGATGTCGAGAAGGAGCAGTAGCTTAGCCGTCGACTTGACTCTTGTGAGTACCAGATTTATATGCATGAGACACGCGAAGCCATGCATGGTGCATGTTGCGCGGGTGGTATCAGCAATGGAACCACATGCAGCTAGCCGAGACAATGTTCGGCAGCCGCTACTGCCTCGCAAGTCGCTGTATTCACATAGATGATGAATGTCCGGGGACGCCGAAAGGGCATGCGGCTGCAAAGATGGAAGCGCATTGCAACGGTGAGGAGGCCTGAGATACGAAGGAGAGCGCATGCGTGATTTGGCTTTGTTCTAAACATATGGCCTCCAAGCATGACCATCGCCCGCATTCTGCACGGAAGTCAATAGTTCTCGTCAATGGTTCTCGAGAGCTTTACCGTATGTAGACTCTTAGATTAGACCACGTGCCGCGACCCCCCTATCCGGAGCTTCCGAGGTTCAAACGGGCGAGGGTATATGACAGACTGCATTCCAAACACTTTGCGGCTGGAAGCACGACGGTCTATAAAGTGTTAATACAACTAGTAAAATTGTAAGTGAACCAGATCAAAAGAAAAAGTAGAATGATGGTGCGAAAAGAACACTCTGGCTACGCTGCAGAACCGTCGCTGTCTCCATCATGCAAAGCCCCCCTTCGTACGGGATCTGTGATGTCGGACGCATGAGTCAATTTAAATCACAGATTGTGGGATTTATCAGCTGACCAAAGTATGGATGCGTCTGAGCCTCTCTGGCAGTCAAGCGCTCTTGGTGGTCGTATCGCAAGAGCTTATCCAAGAAGTCTATGGCCTCGTTGGAGATGTATCGCTGGTTTTCTGAGGTAATGAAGCGGGACCACGCCTTCTTGGGATAGCTGCGAAGGGGGTTTGGGTTGATATGCCTTTCAACAGGCCAGTTTCACTCACTTTCCGAGGATCTCGTCATATTGAGAATCCAGTGCGATGTCGTACTTTTCTATATAACGGTATAATTCGTCGGTGCCAAGCACCTTCGCGATTTTCACCAGCTGATCGTAATTGTCATGTCCATGGAAAAACGGCTCCTTGCGGAAGATCTACCAGATAGGCAGATTGATTGTTAGGAGTGTGACTGCTAAAAATCATAAGAAGGACTGACCATAGACGCGAACATGCAACCATAACTCCACATGTCTAGACTATAGTCGTACTCCTGGAAATCAACCAATAACTCTGGTCCTTTGAAGTACCGCGACGCAACGCGCACGTTATACTCGGTCTTTGGATGGTAAAACTCAGCCAATCCCCAGTCAATCAACCGCAACTGTGGGAATACGTGAGAAGCGAACAACAGAGAAATATTGGATTTGAAGCCACACCTTTCTGCGCTCATGGTCAATCATGACATTGTGCGGTTTCACATCTCGATGCATGATTCCCTTGGAATGACAGTAATCTAAAGCCTAAATAGCCTCAGTTATTGGACGTACGGGATCTCATTGGGACATACCTTGAGCAACTCAAGCATATAGAAGCGAACGTCAAAGTCTGTGAACCGAGGATATAAGACCTTGAAGTCGACGTTGTGTATATATTCTGTGATTAGACTAGGGATTTTCGATGATGGATCGCGAACGACGTCAAGTAGCGCGATAACATTGGGCCCCCCTGCCAAGTTCTGGAGGATCTTGATCTCTCGCTTGATTTTCTTCTTCTTGACAGGCTTTAGTACCTTGATGATACATTTCTCTTCATTCGAGATGTTGACGCCTTCGAAAACCTGTGCATTGTCAAAATTCAGTAGCCTGAAGTGGCACGTCCCTAACACACACTCACCTCTGAGTACTTTCCCCTTCCCACTTTCCGTACGATCTCGTAATGGTCCTGCGCGCCCCACTGCACCTGGAGGTTGTCTGTATAGAAGGCTGAGAAAAGGTGTGTATGGAATAATCTTGTGGACAGGGCGCACCATATTCATACCACGAGGGCCCGAGCTTTCCATTCACATCAGCGTACACACGAGACACAGATTTGGGTGCCGTCCTGCCCATAACTTCGAGGACGAGAGAGATGAAGGGCCAAAGTTTATATCACGGCCTGGAAGTAGTGGTGCAGTGCTGGTGGCCACAAGGCTACGCTATTAAGCGCGGCGTCAAATTTCACACGGCGATGCCTTTCAGACCGTCTCACTGGCCTGGCGAACTTGAATACTTGACTTCACCACGTTATCACTCGTCTGTTCCAGTCCATGTCCGCAATAGCCTGCAGTCTACCACAGGGGCCCTGAACAGCGCACCCTCACAACGACCCTCGGTGGTTATCAGGCCCATCACAGACGAAACACACCCCGCAAAGGGTCAATATGGTCTTTTTACCTCGAAGAAAATACCCCCGCGTACGCACATCCTCGACTACATCGGAGAGGTTCATTGCAACGAGCGGCCGGAATCAGACTACGACTTATCTCTCTGTCATCATGAGGATGGATCTAATGTAGGAATAGATGCCAGTAAGATGGGGAACGAGGCAAGGTTTATCAATGACTTTAGGGGAGTGGCTTCAAGGCCAAATGCACTCTTTGAAGAATGCCGCACGGCTGCAGGGGAGTTGCGGATGAGCGTATGGAGCGGGCCTCAGGGTATAAAGAAAGGAGACGAAATCCTTGTATCATACGGAAAGGGTTTTTGGAAAGCACGCACTGCTCAGGATTAACGTATCAGTAAGCCTCTCAGCATAGTTATTTGGCTCAAGTGTATCGCAAGATTAGAACATATAAAATCAAAAGTACAGCCAGGACTCCAGTACAAGCTGCAACAACCCTCCCTATTACCGGCTGCTATCATGATCGTCTACTATTTCTATGATGAATTCTGAGCACAAGAACGTACTGCAGTGCGAACATGTAATTTGCGGCACCGACTAGGACACTAGTGGCATATCCGCTCAACATGTATCTATTCGCTTTGTGACTATATCACTCACATCTGACTAGTCTTTGGGGACAATATTTAGAGGAGAGACTCACTGTCGTTCCTCGACGATTACCAATTTTGGAACGACGAGGAAGAAGCCGAAAGCTCTCGAAACATCCACGTGTTTGAGCGTGGGAATACCTTAAATTTCCGCACAACGTTGAAGCCGTCTTTCCTGCTACTCTGCCTCGTCCAAAATAATATCTATGCCTCCGAGGATCTCGACTCAGAGGATCTCTTCCTTCATATCTTTCTACTCTTGCTCCCACTCTCAGCCTGGCACCAGCACACGAAGTTTTGTGACATGCCTCAACGCCGATAAATGTCGGGTTTCCAGCAGACCATCGCCCATTAGTTCCATAGGGAAACAGGTGATTACTTCAACCATTTGTACTCGGGAAACCACTGAACTGTATTCATAGCGAAACTTCCACGCTTCAGCATCGAATGCTGCGCCAAAGGACCCGTACAAGGTGCTCGGTGTAAAGCAGGATGCTTCGGCAGCAGATATCAAGAAGGTGTACTTTTCGGTACGTTCTCGTACTATGGATTGTCTATTACCGCAGTCTAATGTGGAAGGTGATGTACAGCTTGCCCGCAAGTATCACCCCGATACGAACCAGGACAAAAGTGCAAAGGAGAAATTCGTCGAAATTCAAGAAGCTTACGATGTACGTCCTATCTATCTGTTTCGTCTTCTTGACGTTCATGACTGCTTTCCAGATCCTAAAAGATGATAAGAAGCGTGCGGAGTATGATCAATACGGTGCTGCCTCCCAGCAACCCGGTTTCGATTCCAGTGCTTTTTCGGGCGGCTTTGGCGGAGCCGGTAGCTTCGGTGGTTTCAATTTTGGGTCTACGTTTGGTGGAGGGTCTCAAAGTCAGGGGAATGTCTTTGAGCAACTATTTGGATCCTTTGGAGGGGCAAGGAACGGACGCGGCCACGGGTTTGCAGACGTTTCGCGCGGAAGTGATCTCGAAGCTAGCATTGGCGTTTCCTTCATGGAGGCGTGCAAAGGTACTTCCCGCACAATAAATATCACGCCGGTTGTCAACTGCGGGACGTGCTCGGGTACGGGATTAAAAGCTGGCGCCAAGCGTTCTACCTGCACATCATGTGGTGGGTCGGGTAGTCGGACGTTCGTCATTGACAGCGGGTTCCAAATGTCTACCACTTGTAACACCTGCCAGGGCACTGGTAGCTCGGTACCTCGCGGTAGTCAGTGTGGAGAGTGTGCAGGTGTAGGCCAGGTGAGGATCAGAAAGTCTGTCAAGGTGGATATTCCCGCAGGTACGTGATACTACGGTAGCCAACCTCTGCGGATATACTGAGATATCTCTGCAGGGGTGGAAGACGGCATGACTATCAGAATACCGAATGCCGGAGACGCGCCTGTCACTGGGAAGGGCTCGACAGGGGATCTACTGGTTCGTGTCGGTGTCTCTTCCTCGAAGTTGTTCCGTCGGCAAGGTAGCAATTTGCATCACGAAGCTCGTATTCCTCTTCACTCGGCTCTTTTGGGTGGTCGAGTAAGAGTACCGACACTTGACGGAGAGGTCGATGTGCGCATTCCCTCGGGCACGCAACAGGGTGAAGAAATGGTCTTGAAGAGCCGCGGTGTACAGCATGTGTACGGTGGCGATAAAGGGGACCTTTATGTGAAATTTGTGGTTCAGCTCCCCAGGTGAGCAGCACTCGCTGTTATGCTTTGTTTCGTCTAGAGTAACTGATAATTGCCTCAGGTCTCTCACAAAACGACAGCGGGAGATTTTACAGCAGTATGCTGATGATGTAGAGGGTCGCTCTTCAAGTCCTAGTCAAAACTCGAAAGCTAGCAGCGATGCCTCTGCTAGCGAAGAAAAGCCATTCAAAGTTAACGAAAACGGTACGGGTTTTTCTCCTTTTGCGACGCCATCCACACCAGGTAGTGGCTGGGTGTCACGCGCGTGGTATAGAATTAAAGAGCTCATCGGACTTTGACTACACGGTGCAGTAGACTCGGAAACGCCAACCAAGCAGGAAGAGGAAGATGCAGACCGGAGGAAAAAGGCGGCTACTGGCTAGAGTGGAGATTATTGTTCATTTTGTCGCTATAGGGAGATGCGTTCCATTAGACTAACTTGTATCTACTATTACATCGCGCACTAATCAGTACGTCTCTCTGTGTCACTGTGTGCCGACCTAAATTTCTCTTGCATGATACAGATCAAGACTCGCACGCGATGGACGTTCTGGGCTGTTTATCCGAGCAGACCTGAAGCCTATGTTTATAGAAGCCAAGCACTCGCGGAGCCGGTCATGGGAGCTGATGGATGGTCATCGGTTGGTCGACAGAGTTCTTCTGCGGGAACGGAAATAATGCTGTCGTGTCGTCTTGGGCGATAACGTGTAAAGCGGTGTATCGGTGTCTTTCAGGCCAGTGGAAACATGCGGCGTTGTATCTGCTGGGTATGAGCTTGCCTAGTTGGACGACCGCGTGCTTTCGTTTTCTACGTAAGAATCGAAGTCTGGCCGTGAGGGACCATTACCCTCAAAGACTGTGCCTGACATTATTTATCTGGCCCTCGGCTGCGTGAAAGCCACTCTGGTCGAGGATCCGCTGGGGCGCCAAAAGAGTCGTGACCTCCTCTGCCTCTCCTCTGATCTTCTTTCCCTTTCTCTCTCATCTGTGCAAAATGAAAGAGGGCACAAAGTCTATCACAGATCCATCGCACACTCCTACAGAAACGGCGTTATGGATCTTATGAAGATCTCCTCGGTGGAATATCTCTCTTTCCAGAAACAGTAGGCCTCAACTTTCGCAAAATACTCCTGTTTGCGTAACAGCCTTCACCACAATACTTGTCTTATGATGTCCGCTCATCGTATAAATAATCCCACCCAAGGTGCGGCCTGTTTACCTGTTCTCCACTCCTGTCCACACCAGCTAACTCGCATCTCAATGAAGGACACCATCTCTGCTCCACCCATCCCGGTGTCGGACAGCATCGTCTCTATCGAAAGACCACCCTCTAGCTCTTCATGTCCAAGTTCCCCCACCTCCAAAAACTCCTCAAGTACAACTCTCGCAGGGTCTTACGACTCTGGAGCGATTATCGAGTTGTCAACTCTGCGTCTCTGCATGGCACACCTTGGGTGACTACATATGTCTCAATATCCGCCGTGCTGTTCATTAAGCTTCGTTACTTACAGTGCAGCGCTCACCCTATTCCTTGCCACAACCGATTCGGTACGTTCGTTCCATCCTGACCCCGTATATACAGTATTGATGTAGAAGCCTAAAATCAGACAATCGTATCTTCGATTCTTCCCACGATATCAAGTGAATTCACTGCTTCGCAGTTAGAATATACATGGGTTGGAGTGGCTTACATGCTCACTCAAACCGCGTTCCAGCCACTGTACGGAAAGCTCTCCGATCTCGTGGGGCGCAAGGTCAGCAGCTCAATCCTATTTATGAACGCTGGCTAAGTGGACAATACTATACAATACTAGACCCTACTGTACGGTTGTATGATTATCTTCGTCGTAGGCTCTATGCTCTGTGGAAGTGCCCAGAGCATGCTCTGGCTCATCATCTCACGGGCTCTCGCTGGAATAGGAGGCGGGGGAATCGTAAGTCTGGTATGGACGATCACGTCAGAGATCGTCCAGGTGCAATCTCGGGCCAAATGGTCTCAAGCGCTCAGTATAACCTGGAGCTGCTCGGCTGTAGCGGGTCCACTCTTAGGCGGCGTTTTTAGCGGTAAGGTTTCCTTCATTCCAGCTTTTAAACGCTTTCCTGACGATCCAGCCAGGGCAAACGGGTGTCTTAAACTGGAGATGGGCTTGTAAGTCCTTATCAGCTTCGCTCCGTCTTCCTTTGATAGCATCCATTTTTAAAGTCTATCTTAACCTACCGGTATGCCTTCTTGCCTTCGCGGTCCTCTGGATATCCCTTCGTGATGTAGAGGTCGGATGCTCGCGTGAAATATCCTGGAAGATTTTCGGCCAAACGTTCGATTTTGTGGGACTGTACGTCTTGCATTCCTCTGCCTATATCCCCATGGAACTCATCGCGGTGTTCTAGATTCCTATTCATGGGCGGCAGTAGCAGCGTCGTCATTGGCTTCAGTTTCGCGGGCACGTTTGGCTGTAAGTAGACATCCTGTGAACGTGATATGAAAGCTGAAGAACCACCAGGGGCCGCGCCGTTGACCTTATCTCTGATCATTGGGGGCCTCCTGATCCTACTGTATGGCGGGTTCTACGAAATTAGAACAAAACGTGAATCCTTATTTCCTCACGCTGCATTTACAAACCCTACGACGAGTGAGTTTGCCCATTTTGAATCATCAATTACACACGTTCCTAACCGTCCCATCAGTATGCATTCTTATCGTGAACTTCTTACATAACTTCGCCTTCAACGCGGGCACTTATTACCTAGCCCTTTTCTTCCAGGTATGTGGGAGTACTTTATATTTACGGCCTCCTCTGATCGCAATTCAGTCGGTTAAAGGCCTAACGCCGCTTATGGCAGGATTAACAATGCTACCTTATTCGTTAGGTTCATCTTTAGCCTCGATGCCAGGTTTGCCTTCTTTTCTCACCACATTTATATTCATCTGACGGGACGATGCTGTAAGCTGCGTGGTTTATTGCGTACTGGCAAAGGATTAGGTTCGATACCAGTGGTCAAAAATATATAATCTGTGTTGGCCTTGGCACATGCGCATTGGGTTTTGGTGAGTTCGCGTCTCTCTTACTCTTACTATTCTAGCACTAACCATATACAGGACTGATGATCAAATTGGATGAGAGCACCTCACGGGTATTGGAAATCCTGTACCCTCTTCTCGCCGGACTGGGCCTGGGAATGCTATTTCACGCACCATTTCAGGTGTTTTCCAGAGTCCTCCAGCCTACGGAGATGGCTTCCGGAACGAGTGCCTTCTTTCTAGTCAGATTTACTGGTGCTACTGTTGGATTGGTACGCCATATTTGTCATACGCCCTCACGTTACGTTTTACTGATTTCCATTTGCAGTCTGTCTCTGGCGCTGTACTGGATGCTCGTCTAGCGCAGACGTTGCCTAGTATTGGCCCATCTCTAGATCTCCAACATCTCTATCTCATTGAACCAATCGCTTTGCGAGCGGAAGTGATTCATGGAGTGTCCTTATCTATCCAAGTACGCCTGCTTGCCATTCAGCTGACATTGCAAAGCTGATTCGGAAGTGAACAGACCATATGGACGATTTGTTGTCCCTGCTTGGGGGTTGCCTTCTTGGTCGGTACCTATATTCGCTTGTCATTGTGTCGTACTGACAGGTTTACTGGTAGATCTCGATTTTCCTGCGAACCTTTCCTGCGTCGGATACAACCTCCATAGGGCATGATGGCAACCGCAGAAGAATTCCAACGACGACGAGTATAGCGGAGAAACTGGTCCAGACAGCCGGAGATACGAAGGTTTAAACTGCATGTAAAATTACGATTAGAAATGTAGTCCTATTGTTTGTTTAGCGAGCACAGCGTCCATTGGCTATTCTCATATGTGCCACTACGACGTCACGCCAGTGGTTATGGGGAATGAGTGCTCTGAGCCAGACCTCGAAAGTTGGCCCGCGTTCGCTGGGGAAGTTCTCCCGCACTGGGAGGCCATCAGGCGTGTGTATACGGTCCGCGTGCATCAGATGGGCCGTTTAGGAGATGCATATCTTGCTCCCATCTCCAGACTAACTCAAGATTCACTTACGAGATCGATCCCGAACCAACACATGGCCAACTTCTATCTTGAAGTGTCCTTTAGGAAGCCGTGCGATTTTCAAGAGCACAGTCAGCGGATCGGGAACATGGATCATGAGATTGGCTATCCCGCAGAGTTAGGGTCTAGACCACCTGCACTTGGTAGCGGAGTGCAACGTGTGGGGGGGTCCAGGTGTGCATCCTGCGTATTGGTGCACAACGCTCTAAACTTCGGGGGTCGAGCGCGGCGAATCCGTGAAAGTTCACGATAAAGCTTAGCGTTGTCGACGCTCTTTTATCGAAGGGAGAAGCACATTGGAAACCGCTGACCTCACGGATTGTACGAAATTTTTGGAGAAGACGCGGCGTGGATTCCCCAGACATGCATGCACGCAAGACCAAGAATCTGGGCTGTGGATTGGGCTGTGGAACATGACGACGCCAAATCTCGGTGCCAGTATTGCAAAGCCCAAAGTCTGTTGCCTTTGAGGAGATCCACATCAGCTATCCTCCGCAGTCTTGCTTTTTGAATGGCGTTCTAAAACTATGCGGTTAGTCATGACCGATCTCTCAAGTAGAATCCCCTCGGACCGGCGGGTCTATGACGGGTCTGTAAATCGGGAAGGTAAAAAGATACCGAAAGACTCTGCATTGTCATTGTTACGTACAAGAGGGGCGCGAACAGGATCTTTCTACAGTTGTATGGCCATGTGCCAGGCCGCACACCAAGTACACGGGGAGCATAGTGGATTGCTACTTCATCCGAGGCATTCCGATGGGTCTTCTCCCTTCTCGTGTGTACATAATTGAATGCCTATACTAGCGCGGGAGATTGTTGAAGAGGCATAAACATTTCATGAACGAATTGAATCGTACCTGGCAAGACCTGGCATTGAGGGCCTAGAAAGGAGAGGGTAGTAATTGCCCAGACTCCTGGTGCTGATTTGGCGCTATCATATGGATAGGGTGTCGGGTAGTGAAGTCTCAAAGCACTCACGATGCATCGGCCAGCCGCATCGGATAACTGAGCCTCGACCGACGAGCTCGTGGGGAGCTTGTGTGGACACGAGTACCTTACGTGTAATTCTGAAGCTGAGTCCAGGGGATCACACAGAGTTCTGTGCTCTTACAATAAGGGAAGCAGAATAAAAATGCGGCTCTTCCGTTTATGTCTGCGGTCCGCGTTGTAGAAATGTTCAAGGCAGTAGCACAACCTGAGGCCTGAACATGCCATGTGTTTGCCACATGGCGGATCAGCCACGTGGGCTTGGAGCGGCGTAGAGTGTGCAGCTTTTGCCTTGCAGGCTGTTTGTCGTGTGACTGCCTTTCACTTCCATTCCTCCTCGTTCATCCTCTCTGACCAGACTATCCAGCGTAGAATCACCTAGCACTGCTTTATGTCTAACCCTCGCTTGGCACAGTTCAATTTATCGTCGAAAGAGGGCTACTTGTATCAAGCGATAGCTCGTATCTTATCACCCCTTCTTGGTGAAATTGGTCTGGGGAAAATGACACCTACCATTGGCCCAGACTTCCCAGCAATGACAGCAGTGCACAATATTCCTCGACCTCGAGGTGGCTTGTCTCGGGAACGTTCATCTCCGTCAAATAAGCTGGACGATAACTTCGCTCCCCACCGACCTATCGCGCGTTCTGCGTCTTCTTCCTCAATCATGTTCGACGATGGGGAAGTTGACCCAGTTCGTGTAGAAGGTCTACGGCATGCTAATGTAAAATTGGGAGCTCGGTGAGTGCAAACCCCTGAGTTCACTATGGCTCACGCTGGCCCCTAGCCTGTAAGCGCATGATTGCAGGGCAAGGCTTGATCGTCTTCTGGTTTGGAACTTGGGTATCTTTTTTTACACACCGTACTGACTACTATGTGTCTTCCAACAGACGCTATAAAACGATAGAATTCGCCGAGGAATTACTCGACATATTGCGTATTCTTCGCTTGCCGACGTGGAGCTCACACGAAATCACACCACAGAATCTAAAGATTCAGAAAGTGTCCGGAGCACTAACAAACGCGGTCTTCTTCGTTTCCTGCCCCTCAATACCACATATACCAGTTCTCCTTCTCCGAATTTACGGCCCTTCCTCCGGATCACTCATTTCACGTCCTCGCGAACTCCACACTCTTCATGTTCTTTCTTCTCAGTATCATATAGGACCCAGGGTCTACGGTACATTTGAGAATGGGCGCATAGAAGAATACTTTGAATCTACCGCTCTCATTGCAGCAGAAATGCGCGATTCGAAAGTCAGCTCTTGGATCGGTGCCAGGATGGCAGAACTCCATCAAGTAGATATTGATGCTGTTATGCTTCAAGAGTCTCCTCCCAGTTCGTCTCCTTCGCCAATCGAAGGCGAGGCTTGGGAAGCCGGAGTGAAGAAGAACGTAAAGTCTTGGCTAGTTGCTGCCCGGGAAGTGCTCGCGCTGCCTTCTGTTCCAGAAGGCCTACGCGGGCAGTTGGATCTTGAAAAGTTTGAGCGAGATTGGGATCAGTACATCAGCTGGCTGGAGGACAAGGAACGGCGAGAGAGTTCCAGCCCTATTGTTTTCTCGCATAATGACGCGCAGTACGGGAATCTCTTGAGATTAACAACCCTTAAAGATGGAGCTCCAGAACATCGCCAGGTAATGCCACATGCTTCTCAACTTCGATTATGATACCTTTCTAAAGCTGTTTGCTCCCGTTATAGATTATCGTCGTTGATTTCGAATACGCTTCGCCGAATCCTGCAGCATTTGATATTGCCAATCACTTCCACGAATGGACCGCAAACTATCACGGCGAAACACCCCACCTCTTGGATTCTGCTCGCTATCCCACGCTGAAGCAGCGGCGCAATTTCTACCGAGCGTACCTGACATACTCACACCCCTCCACCCTTCCGACCAGGGCGCCTACTGGAAGCACACCTACTGAGGTGGCCGAGTCTGAGATGCAGACCTTGGAGTCACAAGTGCGGGCTTGGAGCCCCGCTTCGCATGCTATGTGGGCCATATGGGGAATTGTACAGGCTCGCGAAGCTCTCGAAGGAAAGGACGGCGAGCCAGAATTCGACTACGTTGGTTATGCGAAGTGCCGCATGGAGGGGTTTTACCGGGAAATTCGCGCATTATGCGTTTGATTTGCTATCGGTGGAACGTAGGGATAACGAGACAAGGAAGGGGCGAGTCATGCTGGGTTTTATTATTAATAAATATATGCACACTTTCTCTAGCAATCCTTGTTGTAATCTCCTATAGGAAATCATATATGTATTGATGGAATAAACATATGACGATGAGGTGATGGATTTAGTAGCAAGCAATCCGAAGTTGTCAAGATAATAAGGCAGCCTGGTTTGAACGATAGAGCCAGGGGATTGAGCAACGAGGATGGGAGATATTGAAACAAACAGCGGAGATGGAAAGGGTAATAGGTGGTGGTGACACAAGTAGTATGCACAGCAGGAAAGGATGACTGAAAAGCATGAAGAACTCACTCCGGAAACAAGAGATGGAAAGTGAAAAATATGTCCATGTGACATGCATGAAGAGTACCGGCGGTTCATGGATGATTCAATTGTACAGATAATGCAACACAGAGTCTTCTTCAAACCCAGTTATTCTCGGTCCTGCGCGAGGCAGTTTCTGCCCAGGGAAGGTTGTTCTTTAGCTCGCCACCGGGGATCGATGACAGAGGATAAGCCGTGAGGTGGTTTCGGGTCGCGGTACCCCAATTACCAGCACTGCCCGACCGAACATGGCCGTTTATGCGAGAAGAGACCCTGGGCGCCGACACTTCAGGCGACATGGTAAACTGCGATGCCTGATTTGCGGCAGTCGGTGTGGTCGCGCTGAACTCTAACTGGACTTCGCTTCCGTTGAAAGAGTGACGAACATTCGGATCAACGTTGGGGTTTTTTCGAATGCGCTATGGAACAGCATTAGTACTGGAGCGTATGATTTAGATAGAAGAAGTAACATACCTGAGTACCCACAATATCCATCCTCGCGCTCGCGTGACGGCCAAAATCTGGAGCCGCTGTTACCGGCCCTGGGGACATGGTCGGACCGTCGTCGTTAGAGGGCATGAGAATGCCGTTGTGGGCGAAGCTTGGGAAAGCGGATTTATTTTGTTTGCCGGCAGCGGGATCGAGCACAGAAGTATCAACTCTCAGTGATCCAGGACGACCCAAGCTCGCCGACGGTGGAGTGCTGGCGCCTCCAGACTTCACGTTTGAAGACTGTTCTTGGACCTGGCTGCGCTTGGCGGCCGAGATACGAGAGAGCAAGGAGGTGGGGATTTCGTTGGGATCGCTATCTGACCGAGGACGCCCTTCGCCTGAGGACAACGGAGGGATACCATCTTGACCCGGCTGTGCGGCGCCGGGGAGATCGGTGTGAATGAAACAACATCGCTTGCCATAGGGACAAGAACCGGATACCCAGAAAGTCTAAAGTTTACAAAGGATCAGTGGAAGATTCCTGACGATGAGGTATCACGTAAACGTACTCTGCAGATCTCGGTCTTATACTATTGACGATCAAACAAATTCGCATCAACATCCGCTTAACGAGATAAACTAACTGGCACGTACCTTGGGATGACGTTGAACTTGACGCAGTTCCTCTTCTCCGTGGGCAAATTGACATTTCGATCCGTACCTACAGCTGCCTTTCTCTTCCCAGCTTCTGCAGAGCTCCGTCTTGTACAACCCAAGTTTGCGATTATTTCCAGCGGGCCCAGTCGACGAGTTGGATCCTGCAGTGACCCCACTCTGTCCATTCAGAGAAGCACCGTTAGATTGTGCGCCTTGGCCAGTAACACCGTATGGGCCAGTGTACTGTGCTTGGAGTCTACCCATCATATTGAGATCAGGATTCTGGTACGCTCCTTCTGGGAAGAATTGATTAAACATGGCGATCGTTGGGGGCACCATAGACGGGCCATACATCTGACCCGCGGCGAAGGCGGCTTGCATGTTGCTATTGAGAAGGGCAAGCGTAGCTGGGTCGCGAAGAGACGCGGGGTCAGAGGCCGAGTGCTGGTGGCCACCGCGGTACGGCGCTTGTTGCTGTAACCGCGCCATAGCTGGGTTCTCCAACGGTGGAGTTGGCAGCATCATATCATACAACTGCTGACCGCCGTTGAGTGAGATCGGGGGTGGGTGAAGGGGGGCAGCATAACCAAAACTAGGAGGGCTCTGCAAAATGGTAGGAACTTGGGGAGTAAACCGCTGCCGGTATGGGGCATTATTAGCCACATTGTTCGCGCGTTGAGGTGGGTAAGGACCGGAAGGTACTGCGCCCACCTGCATCGCGGGCCCTTGAGGTAGAGGGCTGAACTGACGGCTGTGCAGTTGATAGTCTACCTGGAGGTCATCAAGACGAGAGCCGGGCATCGTAGCCTGGGAATCGTGAGAGCGAGCAAAATTGCTCTGATTGGCCAAAGAGGGATAGGTAGGCTGCTCCGACGGTGCCTGCCTCTCCGGAGTTCCGTTTGGCGAGTACCACTGCTCTTGGGAATTAGGGCTACCCCCTGCTTGTTGAAGGCGTACGAGATCAGCACTCGACAAACCCCCACTGTAAGAATGCGGCCTGTTCCTAGATTCTCCAACCCCGGCAATTTTGAGGGGCGTATACGGTGCCACATGCAAAGTATGGCTCGTGGAAGAAATCCCGGAAGCATGCGAAGAGCCGGTTGTGTCGGCTGAAGAACCTCGAGAATGTGTCAAGAGGTTGACAGAATGATCGAATGGGCTGGGGGAATCGGATCCAAGGCTCGTCTCTGAGGAAGTCTCGAGAGGACTGGATTCGATACCAACCACACCCATGGGACCTCTGTTTTGCGGAGAGGTACGCGTATGCGTCTTTGTGTCTGTGCCATTGTCGCTGATCTGCAAGTTCACGATATCATCTGCAAGATCCCACTCTGCTGAGACTGAGTCAACCAGTTGACCGTAGCTGTTTAGCCTCCACCTACCGCCCCCGTTTCCATTTGTAGCAGATGATCGCGCAGACCGCTCAGCTGACGACACGACGGGGGATGAGCTCAACGAGTTCGGAATCGATCGAGAGTAGTACGCACGTTTTTGCATTCCTACCGACTGCGGTCGACGAGAACCACTGGTAGGCATCAACATGTCCCTCGCAGCCAAATTCGTTTTGGAGAAGTTCGCCGCTGGAGAAGGAGAATTCGTGACCGATTCGTGCATCATTTTAAGCTAGGAAGAGAGACGGACATGAGTGAGAGTCTCTCGTCAGATAAAAAATGGCGGTCGAGACAGACCAGAGGAATGATAATGCGTTCTGTGCAGGCTGGATAGTGTTGAGATATAAAAATTGTTTGATGGCGATGTTAGAGAATAATCAATGATGATGCAGACACGGGAAGGGCGATGGACAAGGTCGTGAGGCCTGGCAACAAAAAGATGGTTGCTGGCTCTAGTCTTGAACCAGCGGATCGCTGGGAAGTAAAAGCGAGAGAGAGACCACGAGATCTTGGGATGGAGTGGTATAAGAACTTGAAGGCGCGCGTTAGGTCGTCGTGAGGTGTGGTGCACAATCGCGTGTCTAGATGTGTCGAGTTGAAGTTGAGCTGAACGTCAGAAGTGTACTTGTGTGAGAGAACGTTGAGGATGCTTGCGCTGATGTCGAGGCTCGTGCTGAGGAGAGAGAGAAAGAGGGAGGAAGAAGGAGCCTTGCGACTGCCTGACGGAAGAAGCCTGGGTTTGATCGCAACGTGCCCTTGTCGCGGCGGCGATTGCCAATATTTTATGAACGGCCGGGCTCTCCAACATCATCCAGCACCAAAACACGTTCTTGTTCTCGTGTCTCTCATGTTTTCACAAAATATCTCATGTTTTTCTCGCTCATTTCAAGACAAACGGGATCGTCAGCGAAGGCGGTGTAGCTCACTGCGCCACAATCTGTTCAACGCGACAATGCATCTTTCTCACATTCAAGCGCACCCGCATCGCAATCTTCAGGGCGGGATCATCAGTTTGCGCAGTGCATCTTGCAACTTAAACGACGACGGCGACAACGATGAGCAGCACGGCTATCTGTTGCCTCTCGACGACGAGTACAGGCCTGAGCAAGTCGGTGTTGTAGTGTGGCAGACGGCGATCAAGAGAGACATCAACTGAGACAGACGCCTGCAGTGATGACACGTGTGCCACGTGGTGGCGGTTCGAAGGCGTCGCGGAACCAGATCCCGAATCATCGCTTGCCTTTCTGGGCCACGTTTTTATTGGTTTCGGACTCGGAAACATACAGCACATCCGTACAAAATAAACACCGTCGACATGAGCTTACCCGTCCATTCATAGACATGCTGAGTTTTTACTCGTAATCTGACATATACCTAGCGTCTAGTCTAGTAAGCCTAGTACTATCCCGGACCGCTCGCAATCCTCGTCCGCTGTCTCAATTCCAGCGTAAATTTGGCACAGTCCAGAAAGTTCACGGTTCATACCCTGACATAGAGCACTTGGTAAGCATTGCAATTCGCTTCCGCATCCTCGCCATTCATATTCGATGACCGTGCCCGAACTTGTGTTTACATTTGAGCAGCATTTCCGGCTCGCCTTGCGTCTGCCTCATGCCCGTACTTCTGATTCCTCTCCAGCAATTTAGTGACTGCATCCAAGACATACCGTAGGCGAGCACCTCAATGGAGTAAATGGCTTCTTACCCGCGATACTAGTACTGTGCTCATTTTTTCCGCCGGAAGTTTCTGATGTGCTCGTGCATCGGCGAGCGGAGCCTTCACCCTTTGTACGAACTTTTTGTTCTCTCCACGCCCTACACTGTCTGATGAGAATGCCTCTTGGAACTCCTAGGATGTTCTCGATAATCGATCGAGAAGAGGGACACCTTAGTTTCCTTCGGCGAAACCGCTCGAGACCGTCCGCTCGCAGCCCTTTTACGCCACCGTGACGCTCGAACAGCGTTCTGCACGCACGCTCGCTCCGCCGAATGTATTGTCCGATAGCGTTCCAGGCTCAACAGCATTTCCGCATCCACCAGAATTACCAAAGAAGGACATCCAAAATCTAACATGACGTGAACAGCAGGCATCCGCGACGATTGGCAAAGTTTGTTCTGCCGTTATGACATGCTTCTGTACCCGTGACACAAGGCCATTAACGGCATTAGATACCTCACTAGGAAATTCGCATATCATGGTATCGCTCGGAAAGTTTAAGTTAGTAAGCCTCTAATAAAGAATCCGACCGATCAGTAACTGCTGACGCTTGCCATGTCTTCATTATACGTAGCCCACTCTAATGCCTTACCTGTCCATGGCCAACTCACGATCGACTACAGCTCGGCATGTGGGTTTTTTGGCGAGATCTTTCTCGACAGACTGGAAGAAGGTCGGGACGCGGTACGAACCTCCTATCTCATTTATGACAGGCCCTAGACCCAACAACAGACATTCCCTGCCTGCTCCAATGCACCTTACCACCGATCTTGTATGTCGCTACCTGTTACTTAGCTACGTTACCTAACTTCCTACTGCAGACTTCAGAATTTGAGCAATGCACCGTGTTCTTTTTTTTTTTACAGTATTCCTTGATCGACTTCCGAGAAGGTCTATCCCAGCATTCATTCCCACTACTGGACGTAAAGCCCCAAACTCTGAATGATTTCTTCCTCAGCTTACGACAAATACAAACGGGGCCTATGGCAATGAGGTACAGAGTTTTGGAAGAACCCCTGGTAAACTCTGACTTGGTTACATCATCGCACGACAGTCGCAGTTGATAGGATGTAAAGCGTAAAACTTCAGCAAAAATATTTGCGTGGTTATACAACACATGTTTACATTATGACAGAATTCCGCAGTTTAGTGTCATGATACAGGGGCATATACGATACAATAGACGGGGCTCACGCATCACGCATCTACGTTCATGAGTAATGTATGTCACAGGAGTAGCAAAAAAAACTTACAGTATGACGTCCCAACTAGCATCGTCGAGAGGCTTTGTAGTTGATCTTCGTCGAAAGCTAACTGGTCCTTGTGCCACGTATCCTGTTAAAGATTTCAGTATGAAGACTACCACCCAGCCAAAAATACTGCTTGCCTGATGCGTCTACATTACCGAGGAACCAAGTCAGAAGGGGTCGAAATAGTTTCTAATGAGCAATTTACCTTTTTAAATTCTGAAGCGCACTTCCGAATCGTGGTCGAGATGGGGATCGGGTCGGTCGCGTGTTCTGCGAGGACTGTTGAAAATATGTAAATCCGATTGAGCTATCAACAGGTAGGAACACTTACCGTCTGTCAAGGGTGGTAACCACGCTTCGACAGAATAAGGGAAGCTCTCAATGAGAGCGCAAATCCCCAGAATTGCGGAATGCAGCGTTCTAAGTGCTTGCGGATATGCCGGGTCCCGACGCGGCGGTAACTTGGTGGAGCGTGCAAGCTTCACAAAACGATCCTATACAGTCATTCCCGATGAGATCAATGCATGATGTATATGTCAGAGAATGTGGTCTCACCCGGAGCGGAATGATGCTTTGACGCTGGGAACACCGAACCACGCCTGATAACATCTTTGACGCCATTTCACGAACTTCAACGTTCTCATCTGACAGACACTCCAACAAGACGTCCATCATCCTGGAAACCACGCCGTTGGGGATGTTCATGAGATTCCGATAGAAGAACACGAGCAGCGTCGGAAGCGCCTTGAGGCGCACTCGCCATGACTGCAAAGCGTCAGCGACCGCCATCAAACACAGTTGTTTCTACTCACATCAGATGACTGAATAGCGGCGAGGAAACCATCCGCAACAACTTCTACATAACTTGGTGGCGGCGTCAATGCGGAGAGTACGTACAAGACCGCGGCGCTGTATTTTTGTAGTTCTGAGCTATCGTTCAATTCCGACATCCGCAGTATCTCAGGTCTAGAGAGAAGCAATGTCAGTACAAGTGCAACGCGCAAGGTTATTGACGCACAGCAAAATGAGTATGTATGGGAACATGAGTGCTGGATATGCACCGTGCGATGCAGTCCAAATCCACTGGAGCACTGGGCAAGGGATCGTGTCATTCGTGGCAAGTCTCAGTAAACGTAAGAAACATACTTGTGAGGCCAACCTTGTCATATTGTGACTGGCTGACTCGGGGTGGAGGAAGTCGCTCTTGCCTCCATATAGGCAATTGGGCTGCGATTTCGGATACTAGCTCGAAATGTTTTGCATTGCTGCACAATGGTCATCAATGCATAGCATAATCTTCGAAAATCCGAGACATACCGGACGCGGAGAGGGTCCTTGCTCTCTGCACAAGCGACATAGTATGCTTCAAGGGACGAGTAAGATGGCCTCCATTGCTCATTCACTATCGCTACGAGATTGTGAGCGATGTGCGATCGAATCTGCGCAGGAATTGAAGGTGAGAGAATCGGCGAATAGTACATTCATGGGCGTACCTCTGCATATCCCGTATTGGCATTGGCGAGGAAAACGGCCATGTACTGATCCGACATAGGCTCGAAATACGGCCAGCAGCAATCCACAATCAGATTGAACAATATCAAGGTTTTGCTCACTATAATTGAAACGCTTTCATTGTGAATGCCTTAACCAGAGCTAGGGTACTCACTAGCGAATGCTGAATCACCCTGGAAATCCAATGGCAAGGCAAGTAGCCAATCAATTATAGGGAGGCTTCTTCGAGAATCCCTTTCTGACAGTAGCTCCTATAGAATATATCAGTATTCGATTATAAGTCTACGGTTAATTCTCGTACATTAAATGCATCTTCCCAAAATCCAAGGGTGTCTGGTTTGAGATGAGCGTAGACGCTTTGTAAGAGCGGTAGCGCCCATGTCCACAATATTTCGGCGTGTTGGCGAGGCCAGTGTTTCGAGCCTATGCATAGATGCATATAAGAAATACGGACGTGCGAGCACATTGAAAATGGCAAACCTCGAATTAAACCAACCAAAATCTCTGCTCCCGCCCGTTGCCTGTATCGATCACTATCTGTGAGGACAGGTTCGAGTGCAGGAAATATGTCCTCCAGTATCTCGTGCTCAAACATTTTGGCTGTAAAACGCATGAATTATTCGCTCAGACACCGAAGAGCAATAGACATACTCAGGGACTTCATGAGATTGACATTCTCTGGACGCAGCTTGAGCGTGGATGGATTTTTGTTGGACTCTTCGCCTAACAGATCTATCAGCTGACCAAAGAATTTTCCATCGAGCACAACCTCTCTCATGGCCTGTAACGCAGGCTGCGACGCGGCTTCCCACGTGATCGCAGATGGCCCATGTCCCACATGCTGATAGACCTTTACGACGGGAGTCCAAGCTAAAAACCCTGTATTCAACTTGTCCACATAAAAGGGTACGGCGTTTGGGTCGGTGAAGGGCTTCCGGATACCTTCGGCGAAACCTGAAGGGTCTTGAATTGGAAGATCTATTTTGAGAGGGCTGTGCCACTCATCGAGCCAAATCTCCTCAGTAGACTTTGCATACGTGCGTATCTTGATATGCGAAGTGATCTTGACAATGGCCCTGATCGCCTTGATTTAACGACGAACTGATCCTAGAAAATGAGTGCTTACTGGTGCGCGGTAGATCGAGTGGTGCGATGAGGACTTGTGCTAAGTGTCACAAAGAATCTGGCCAGTGCAGGGGACGGAGGCGAATCTCTTCTGATGAGGTTCAACAGCATCTGGGATGCCATCTGGATATAGCGCCACTGGGGAATAAGGTCAGTTTTCGGACACTCTGAATCAGTACAAAAGCTACTCATACATGGGTGGTAGGTCTTGATGCGATCTCCAGTATGCTTGAAGCCTATACAGCTACATTCAATTGGGTACCAAGCGAGTAGGATGAATGGCCCGTACAGAGTCTTCATACCCGTGCGCCTTCACACTGGCCCGTACTCTTGCCTTTCTCAGAGCTTCGCCTAAAGTTTCATCAACAAGGAAGGACTGTGTAAACTCATGTGACAACGCGTCTATAGCATAATCGACACCTCCTGCGTCTTCTGTGAAAGCATCAGTATGCAATGATTCCTCCGTGAGAAAAGTCAGTGCATCATGAGCTACGTTGCCGATCAATTTCTGTATAGATGGCTGTACACAAGATGTGGTTGGAGTTTGTACACGGAATCAACACGTTGGCATACGTACTTTCTCTTGATGTTGGCATTCCAACAATGCATCTAAGAACTGTCCACGGAACTTCGCGTCTGTGGTGCATCAGTGAATGTCAGCAAATCAAGTGACATCGCCCCCACCTGCAAGCGCATAAGAAGCTGCGGGAACGGCTGTTTAGAACAAATATTACAGCCTGAGAGTTAGAAAAACGTACTAATGCCTTTGTTCCATAGAATATATAAGGCCCCTTTCATGCGATCAGGCTCTGTTCCCTTGGCTAGAGCACCTAGCAGCATCGGCAGACAGAAGCGTGTCGATCGCAAAAAGTACTAAGCCCAGTTCAGTAATTCAAACTAGCCCGATATTACGGCACATACCCCGCAAGCATTGTTGAAAACGGCCTGTGCATGTCTTTGCGCGAGTATACATAGTTAGGAACCTGTATGATGATCGGGCAGCGCACATACCTCCGGACCCTTGTATACGGGGATAAAGACAGTTCCACAAGATCCCCAAGAAGCATGTCGTCAAGCTCAGACCTTCGTCTATAGAGGGAATGTAGGTAGACACGGCCCGAATGGTACGCTTGTGCCCGCTTCAAGAATACCTGACGTGTATTCTCTTTCTGCCGGGGCGACATCCGATTCAAGCTAGTGAACGTTAATTAGTATTGATGAGGCGGTTAAACTGGATCCGTACTCTCTAGTCATTGTGTATGCCTTCTGCAGGCCATCGAATGCTGATCTCGTCATAGCGTATTCCAGCAAATAGACATCTATCGCTTTGGATACGCTGATTACGGCGTCGATATGGTCTTCCCCAGCAAGATTTTGCTGCAATGCAACTGAGGCGCGGTGGATGACATTCCCGAATCGCAAGCGGTGCGCCACAACCTTCTGGTACCGAGGGTCGCTAGGATCTTCGAGAACGAAGCCAGCCTTTAGGGCTAGTGGTGTTACAAGTAAGGCTTCAACCTCGCTCTCCTCATAAAAACAGGGATTCTTGACGTCTTGAGGGCCTTCACGGTAAATGGTCGGTAAACCACTCCACACGGAGCGAACAGGATGTAAGTAACTGCATAGGGCGGATCTTGTCATACATATGCGACTGTAAGATAAACAATTAAAGACGTACCGGCAAAAATCGTTACGATCAACATTATCCCACTTTCCTGCGGTGGCCAACAAATTCTCAACCTTGTCAAGAGCCGGAGAAGCAATCTTGTCCAAGATTTCGAGAACAAAATCTATCTCTTCGGGACTTGGCACTAACAGCCCGGTTAGCGGGAGCCGAAAGTGCATCATGATATAGGGCTTACCATGCCATTCTATTTTAACATCCTCAGCCTCATAAAGAGAACCCCAATATATATTGTGGCTGCGGTTGAACTCTGGATTGTGGGGTCTCAGCTTGGTCCGAAAGTTTAGTTCAATGACTTACCGGGATCATTCCATTTATCTGTGTTCACAAAGCGGGTGTTGATAGGATAGACACTTGCTACAGTGTGCAAGATCCGGGAAATGAGTCGCCCAGTTCCCGTGTATCCGCGTTCGCTTTTGGTTTTGTCTACGAGTAACGAAACGAGCTCAATGAATTGCTCTCTGTACTTCAAGAGCTATGGTGAGAAATGAGTGGAATAATCATATAAACAGTGTATAAATGGCCTACAGCGGCTCCGCCGTATCCGAGACATCCCCGTAAGATAGCCATGTCTTGTAAATTTATGCATTAGGTTTGAAGTAGAGGTGTATAACCAAGAACTCACTCCAGTGCAGTGTGGTATCCGAAGGAATGGCAGTGTGAGTTGACGTGGTTCGAACACTGGATGCACCATGCTTGAGTTCTTCTTTGATCTGAGACATACAATAAGGCAGAAACTTCGCAATAACTTGTTCAGGCTTCACGCGAGCAAGACAAGCTACAAGTTGACCAAAGGCGCGGACCGCATTTGATTTAGCGTTCGTAGTCCCGTAATCATATACCAATTGCAGAACAAGATCGAAGAGGGGGTCGGACAGGTGTAGGCAAAGAATATCAAGCGTGCCTTTGAGAGACTTGAGCACTGCCTCCTCCATCTTACCACCGGTGGTATTCTTTTTGCCGCCTTCTTCGGGAAGATTCTCGTACAGAGCTAGGATTCGTCTGAAAAGGGAAACAACCCAATCTGCATAGGGTCAGAAATGCTTGACGGAAGATCTCTGGACAGAAAAGCTCACCAGCGAAGCCAGCAGTGCTATCCCGGGCCAGGGTCCGCTCTTCTTCTCTGCTGAGAATGACAGTTTCGCCAACGTCAGTACCGGGAGGAATTTGGCTGTGGTCGTGTCCATTGATATCCATCATTTCTTCTGCCTGGGCGTCGGATAGAGGGACTCCGCCTTGCTGTATCGACAAATCACCAATCTTCATGTGTTGTACGACGGAGACGATGAATAACGACGCGCAAAGAGTCTTCATGGGATCGTTCTAGTAACATATAGCGCTTAGCAGATCCCCATTGAGTTTAGTGTACACTCCGCTCACTAGATCAATACCAGGAATGCAAAGTTCGAGCAATGGCACAATGTGCTTTTGTCCACCAAGCCAAACCTTCTCGGACACAAGAGGCAGTGCAGCGCCTGCTAAGGCACTCAACACGGCAGTAGTACGATGTGTCTCGTTCACTACCTCGAGCCCGCTGTATGCTCGCTCGAGCAGGTCTGGCATAACGAGGCCTGGTTCAAGCAGTGCCATTGCCCGTAGGGCTCCTTGCGCAAATGTGGACGAGAAGGGGTCCTTGGAGAACATGGCCAACAAAACAGGGGTACGCAAGGTCGTGACAAAAGCTCGCCGGATGGACGGTGTGAGCCGCCGCGTCTATGACGGTGTTCAGTGTCAATGAGATTCGACTGAGTAGACACTTACGACTGGAGTCTTGCATGATGGCTGTTGCTCTTCTTTCCACCGCTTACAGAATTCGGCAGACAAACGGTGTATGAAAGACGTCAACTAGATCATGTCAATATATCGAAGTGCGAACGAGGCTGCGGATGAGCTTACGGAAATTGTCCAGTGTCCATGGTTCGATGGATGAAAATACGATTCTGTGCTAGTGATGAGCTTGTCCAGTGAATCAAGGGCCCTTGAGCCACCGATGAAGCCGTTCTGGGGTGTGGATACACCACTATTATTGGATGATCCAAGTTCGCCTCGTATCGGACTGTCAAGACACATAGAGTACACGATTATCTTGGCAAGCGAGTCTACGAAATCAGGAAGGAAGCCATTAAGGTCATGTCCTACCATCAGTTTATGGATATAAACATACTAGATTTGTTGAAAGAATGCTTGATTCTCAAAGCCTGCTTGTCCGCATTCTGGTCAGCGGCACTGGCCGTGGTACTAGCGCCCTGGAAGTTAAGAATAGGATCAGAACGATGTCACATTTCAGCTTGAATTGAGCATACCCTCACGGAGCCGACTGGAACATCTATAAACATGATGCAAATGTCAATCAATGTAATCATTAGTGACGTCTCAGACTCACTCATAGCGCCCAAAGTCCTGCCTACTAGTAGTGTCCACTGTTCCTCAGACCATATACCAACGTCTCTCCATTCTGCACTACCCGCCTGTCCGGTTACATGCTCTTCAGCAAGATCTCCACATAATTCCAGGAACCAGTCATTGACAATAGAGGAGTTGAAACTCCCCCAAAGGTTGAAGATAGTAGGAAGATAAAGTTCTGTACCGGAGAAGGGCAGGAAAGAGGCCATGACAGGAACCATAGTCAAGATAGTCTGTATGCGACGCGTCAATAAATGGGATACACATAGGACAAGGACGGGGCGCATACATCCTGTGTGATCATTGGTATGAATGTGGACAACATATCAGGGGTCTCTGAGGCCGGGTAATATCTCTTGGACACTGCGGCGACAAAGAGCAGCACATTGACTACGTTGCGACTACAGCGGAATGAGGTCATTGTACGTGGAAACAATTGATTACTTACGAAGGGTTCTGCAATCTTCGTTTAGGCCACAACTCCTTTTGCAATACTCGCCATAGAGGCTTCCAAGGTAACTCAAGTTCGCTCGGCTCTAGCTTCGGCCTCTGATCTGGTTTACTCGTGAGTAGGCGAGAGAGCATATCTGACCAGCTACGAATGACTCGAGGTTCTATCCCAGGGAGAAGACAAAGTTCGTAGTACAGACGTGCAAGCTTCGCGCGCGTGGGCTTTGGAATTGGGTAACGCATAAGAAGCCAGCTACATCGCATGATTGTCAGACCAGTGGCCAGGCATCGAGCAAGTGCCACTCACCATTGTAGGACACCATCCCAGGTAGTGAGTGTAAGCCAGTTCCTGCTCTTCGCGCATATGGCAATCTTCCCAGCGATGTGCTCCAGTTGAGCCAGCATTTCGTCGTAAGACTCGCATGGGTACGGCAGCGAATTGAGATAAGTCTGGAGTGTGGCAAACTGCTTGTCCACGGCTGGATGCCTTGGGGACATTCCGCCAGAGTCAATCGGGGAATCCGGTACGGACATGTCCTGGAGAGACATGGTACCTTTATGATCCTCTTGGAGGATGGAAGAGATATCTGATATGTGCGAAAATAAGTCGAGGGCGTCCATGTAGCAATGTATGTGGAGAAATGATCAGACCTTGTGCACTTATATAGGAAACAAAGTAGCTTACGAGTCCTCCAGCTTACGCGTTCTCAAAGCATACGCAAGAGCAATATAATACACCACAGTGCCTCAGACTCAGCGTCTCCTCGGATCCCGCTCGCGATCGCGCCGTATTTCCACGTGGAATTCCAGACGCCCACCGCAAGGGTTGTTTCGGCGCTTCGAGGAGTCTCTTTGACGGTCTATATCGGACTTTAATACTACCTTGTACCTTACGACCAGGATATTGAGTAAGATCTAGGTGAATCTAGCGTGAACTGCCAGAGTCTGCAAGAATCGGGATAAATCAGGGTAAATCTATGTGGATTGATCCCATTCGGCGTTTTTTCGGGCGTCTGTGTGTACAGGCGCTTCATCCGCGTTCTCCAAAAGCGCTTAAGTTGACCATCAATATATGTCGATCTATGTCGATTCGAGTTTATTCGCTCATGTTGCCTCTCTCAGGCTATTTCTCGTTGTCACTATAGTCGCCCACATCTTGTATCAATATATTTCTCATCTGGTTAAAACTTCTCACTTGGTCCCTCACCACTACTATCAGGGTCTCTCGTCTCGGAGACCACACTTAGTCTCTCAAACTCCGGCAATTGCCACTCCGAGTCCTTCTGGATTGTACCTCCGACTTTCCCCTCCTACCGTGCTCCATTTACTACGTTCGCCGTGTTTGCTTTGTATGCCATGTCTGTACCACAGCCATTACAAAATTTACAAGCCGCATACCATGTTCTTGAGCATGATTACTCGGTGATCGTGCGCGTTTAGGAGAACAAAAAACCCGCGCATCATGGCGTATAGGCTCCAGTCGGCAGAGCTTCAAGTTGTAAGTCACGAAGTTATTTACGAGAGTTGCAATTATTTTTATGTAGCACTGTGCCCTTTTCTCTATGGCAGAGTACACAGTCCTTCAGCAGAGCAGCATGGTTTGGCGCCGCAGTGGGAATTCCATTGCCAAGACCAGGGGCGCGATCGGCCCATGGAGGCCAGGAGGCGGCGGATGCACGGTCTCACCGATTAGAGAAGGTCCTCGTCCGCAGAGCTGTGAAAAAGATTTGGTAAGATTACTGTTCATAAAGTGAATTCAATGACTAGCCTTGGCTACATGGAGATGTGCGCTCCATGTAGGAAGTGAGGTATCTATGCAGATCAGTAAACATCAGTACAATCCACGTAGATCACCTTTGACGTATGTAGATTCATGAAGAGCGTTGACGATAGACCTCGATTACATACCATCAGTGAGAAGAACAAGAAAAATATCAAGTACAAACCGAGAGTGAGGTGCAATATGTGTCTATCTTAGTAGAACGACGTTGATCAATGAGGATCGCGTGGTTATGGGTAAGCGCTGAACGGTTCGGGATTTTTGTCCGATAAGGGCTTTCATAAGTCTCACTCAAGAATGTTCCAATTCGCTGCTTTCCGAACATTCAGGTCGAGCTGTCGCGGTTTCTCCGTCTCAGCTACTCGCTGTCGTTCTTACGGGCAATCTTCCCATGCTTTGAGATCCAGTTTGAGACCATTTCTATGGGGTTCTGCCATTGCCGCGTCTGCTGTTACAGCTTTACAGTCTGCTATACACTTGGATGCAGAAGTCCCTGAGCCTGTAAATGAAATTGGTATGTGCTACCCTACACATCTAATTACTGTCTGTAATTATGATACTCCTCAGCGGACCCTGCCACGTCTATCTCATTCCCTAAAACCTTGCGCATCCCTTCGAAAACCCCTCTTCCAACCTTTACTCTTGTCGGCGTCGGTGTGAGAACAGTTTCCTTCCTCGGCATCAAGGTGTATTCTGTCGGATTCTATGCAGACCTGGACAATCCAAAATTGAACGTGAGCTGTGCGTCCATGTCCCATGAGTTCATACTTACACTATTGCTCGCATGTAGATCCCAAAGACCGCGTCCCCCGACGAGAAAATTGAACACATCGTGCGTAATTCAGCCTGCGTATTCCGAATCAGTAAGTGTGCCACGCTCTCTTCTATCTTGAAGTCTTTATACCATCACCCTCAGTTCCAACGCGATCTACATCATATGGACATCTACGAGACGGCTTCATGAGGGCAATCCAGGCGCGTTTACTTTTGTGCAAACAACGTGGACAGCTTACCCCGGACGAGGAAAATGGTGTTCAATCCCCCTTACGCAAGTTCAAATCCATGTTCCCGAACATACCTCTCGCCAAACACACGCCTCTGGATATCTTGGTCACGGCCCCTGATCAGAGTCAGCCCCGGAATCTTATCGTTCGTGACCTTGGATCAGTGCAAAATGACTGGCTCGCTCGTGAGTTCGTCCTCGCTTACTTCGAGGGAGACGGCATCAGTCCCCCGGTGAGTACCCTTTTGCATATACGCCTCTGCGTGGACTCTCACAAAGAAACCACAGTTAAAGAAATCAACGGCAGAGAGCCTACAGGATTTTGGCTCGCTGTAACAAGGCAATATTTACGCTATTACTAAGATTTGCTTCACGTCTAAATCAAATTTCAGAACTAGCGGTAGCTTCCACATCTACTATATATAAATACCTATCAACTCCCAACGGGAAAATCATTCCCATTTAGCTCAGTTGGTAGAGCGCGTTACTGACAATGACGAGTAGTCTGTCGTTCCAGTCGGTTACAATATCAGTAATGGGAACCTGTCAAGGGTACAGTCGAGCGTCTTTTGGCCCTGCTCGTCGTAAGCAATATAGCAGGAGTCACTAGGACCCAAAAGGGACTGAATCGGTATGGAACACAAGCTTGCATTATTTTTGAACATAATTGATACAACATAGAATACACTGAGTCCAATTCAGACCTGACGAGTCGTGCAATACAATATTACAAATACATGAACCGTCCATATCGGTGTGTCGACGGAATAGAGGTAGGAGAACGAACCATAAGCTCAGAACGCGACCTTGGAAACTAGACCGTCCAGCTCTCGGTCCCAGTTCCTATGCTTGCTCAGCTCATAAGCAAAGTTGGAGACGAATCCTTTCTGATCCTGCTCGATCTTGAGAGCGTCGGCGGCCAAATTAGCCGCGCTGATCGTGCCGACGGTGACGACGCCATAAGAGTTGACGACCTTGTCACTCTCGAGATTAGTGTTGTATTCGACACCAGGTAGCATAACGGCCTCGCGGAGGAATGCGACACCTAACAAATGGGAAATGATTAAAATTCTATAGTCAGAAAAGAATTCGATAGTGGTGACTGACCTTCGCAGATGGCACCGATGGGCTTGCAATGTCCGAACGCCTCGCGAACCCAATGGATGGTCCTGCCATTATCCGCCAATGCCTGGGCATGTTTGGCGCCACCCGGAATGATAAAAGCGTCATACGTAGTGCTGCGTTGGCCCTCGAAGTGGTGGTCAGCCCATACACCGCCCTTACCAGAGCCAACTATCGCTCCATCAGGGTATATCCATCCACGGCGGGGGCCAATAACCCATGTTGTTGCACCGCCGGCCTTGAATGCGGCTCTTAAACCTTCAACCTGTACCATATCAAAGCCATCAGCAACGAGGATAGCGATGCGGCGGGACTTGATGGTCGGTTGCTTGGGTTTATAGTACAATTGGGACAGGTTGGGCACAGACTTGCCGTGGTTGGGTCTGGCGGGTTTGTCCGGCACAACACCCCCGACATTGATTGCGACCTGCTTGGCGAGCTCGAAATCGATGTTGTTAAGAAGTTTGGTATAACTCTCATACACGACCGTGTCATCGCAATGAGATAATTCGAACGAGATGGCAGAGATCAGATGGTTCCTTTCGATCTGGGTGAGGGAGTTGTAGAATAATTGAGCTTGGTTGTAATGTTCCTGGAACTTTGCACCGCGAACACGCTGCTTGATGCCCTGAACCTTCTGGGCGTAACTATAAATGATCCTAAGTCAGCTGCGCATTCGTATATGGAGTACGATAGATACATACTCTTGGTATCCACCTTCGGAAGGAGGAACGGGTGGGAACTTTTGCTCTCGGTTAGGCCAGTAGTTGACATTACTCGGGTTAATCCTATGTCTCTGGGCACCATCCCTATGATTGTTCATCACAGGACACACTGGCCTATTGATCGGCAACTCCTGCCAGTTGATGCCCAACCTAGTAATCTGGGTATCGAAATATGAGAAGTTGCGGCCCTGAAGGAGGGGATCATCGCTGAAGCCGATACCAGGGACGATATGGGATGTGCAGAAGGCGACTTGCTCCGTCTCCGTGAAGTATTCATCCACCGTGCGATTTAACACCATCTCACCAAGAATCTCGACAGGAATAAGGTCCTCTGGCCATACCTTGGTAGCATCGAGGATGTCGAAGTCAAAGTCGTGCTCATTGGCCTCTGGGATAACTTGAATACCAAATTCCCATTTGGCAGGAGCACCGTTCTTGATGGCTTCCTCGAGATCTTTGCGATGAAAATCTGTAGTACGGTTAGGATTGCACTGTTCCGGGATGATTGCACATATGCATACCGGGGTCCTGACCACCAATCTTGAGTGCCTCGTCCCACATCAAGCTATGGACACCGAGCTCAGGAATCCAGTGGAACTTGACAAAGAAGCGTTCGCCTGCCGCGTTCACCAGTGTATATGTGTTGACACCAAAGCCTTGCATCGTGCGGAGGGAGCGGGGAATCCCACGGTCTGACATGACCCACATGACCATATGTGCAGCTGTAAGATAGGCAAATAAGTAAACGTCTTGATGAACGGTACACATGCATACATTCTGGCTGAAGGCCAACGAAATCCCAAAAGTTGTTATGAGCGCTCTGCCCTTGAGGCACTTCATTTTTTGGCTCTGGCTTTACAGCGTGAATGATGTCGGGGAACTTGATGGAGTCCTGGATGAAGAATACCGGAACTGTCGTTTGGTCAATAAGGGAAGCCCGGGTGTATCCGAGAACATACTGTTGTTGCCGACAATATCCCAATTGCCTTCGTCGGTGTACAACTTGACAGCGAAGCCACGGACGTCGCGAACAGTATCCTAATGAAAAGTAGAGTTTAGTATGCGATGAGCGCGACATCTGTTGTGATACTTACTGCACTACCCCTCGAACCTTGCACTGTGCTGAATCGTACAAAGGTCGGTGTGGACCTCGATGGGTCCGTCAGGACAGGCGCATATGTGTACTTGGACGCCCTATCATCATAGACCTTGAAATAGCCGTGTGCCCCTACACCGCGGGCATGAACGACGCGCTCTAAACAAAGTCAATGTAAGCGGATGAGCATTGCTGATCCACGACTGAGGACATGCCTGGAATCCTCTCGTGGTCGAAGCGATGGATTTTCTCCCTTGCAATCTAACAGGTGTCAGTCTGATGGGTATCCTAGTAAGGGGAACTTTAGGACGAACTTGGTCCTCGAGTAATGATGGCCCAGCGTGGGTGCCGTCTGACACCTTCAACCTATCGCGGGGTGAGATTAGAATGTAATTGAATATGAAACAAGCCGCGAGACATACCAATTGTCTGTATCGGCGACTTTGACACCATGGTCAGTGGTATGATAGTTTCCTGATTCGTTCGCGATGTCGCGCTGTAGATCAGCGATTTTTTTGGTCTCGACAGCGGCGGTGACCTTCTGCTTGAGTGCTTGGGTTAAGCTCATATTGGATTGCGGGAGGAGAGGCAAGGGGAAATAGTGAGTACATGATTGGGCAGGAAAGGGTCTTTATAATTTGGAGTGGCATGCAGTCACCGACGAGGTCATGCCAGTGGATAGGATGGGTAACGTCAGCATATAGCCAACGTCGATGGACACACCAAGCTTTGTCGCAAGCCGGGACGTCATCGTGGCGCACTTGAAGCCATGTCCACATCATCACAGCCATATCAATGTGGAGAACGACACTTTCATTTCATTCAAGTAACAAACAATTCAGGCTAACACACGACTAAATATAAGAAATGTCCAGTATTCAAGAAAAAGAAAAGGAGATTTAGGGAACGTGGTTACGGAACTAACACTAAACAAAAGTTCACCGCCATCGTCCAACGGTGCTGACATACAACTCGGAACACAGTACGAGACACACGACGACAAAGCAACTGAACGAGGGTTGACGGTCGACCATCCGCTCTATCAGGACTAGCTTACACCAAAGCACTATACAGTCCATAGATAGAATAACGCAGCAAGGTCGACCCATATACGTCTTTCGCAATGGCCAGCAGTAGGTCAAGTCACAGATCCGTAGACTTGAAACCTTCCTGACCATTACTCGGACGGAAGTGAGCTTTGCGCGAGCTATCGGGATAATGTCAGCCCCAAAATAAATACCGTGGCCTTGAAAAAAAACGCACGCAAACATAGAGATCAATCAAACACAGCGCATTTCTTCGCATCTACTTGTCGTCATCACAGTCGCAGCCCTTCGTCTTGCCGTTACTGAGCCAGGACGTGCCGCATGAATCGCACCATTGACGATTGCCAACGGAGACACCAACGACTTGGTTGCCCTTCACAGCCTCCTCCGCTTCGCAGCGATGGATGGAGATCAAGTGACGGGTCAGGTCATGCTTGCGGCTGAAGGAACGCCCGCACGACTTATGGTAACAGGCATAAGGCTTCGAGCGATTCGGATCGTGCGTCTGAATGTGCGTCTTCAAATTGTAAGCGCGAGCAAAGGCTGTGCAAGGCATGATTAGTTAATTGAAGTGGAAAGGACGTTGCAAAACTAACCACGAGGGCACGAAGGGCACTGGTACTTGCGCTTGGGGTCTCTGCCATTGGGACTGGTAAGACCACTCTCAGACTTTACTGAGCGCTGCGAAGCGATGATGGTAGGTTGGATAGGCGCCACAGCCGGCAACTGGGAGGACACGTTGGCGGGGGAAACCGTAGCCTGCGTGACAGGCTGGTACTTGTTGATTGCAACAGGGTGTGGGTAGTAGTCCGAGGCCGAGCTGCTTGGCACATGTATGCGTACAGCGGCAGTGGAGTCGTAGTCTGAGAAGCTCCCACGGGAGGAGAATGGCGTGGGAGAGAAATTGGCGACGCCGATGGGAGGCGAACTATGAGACGAGCCCGGGGAAGAGAGGTTGAAGGCATTGTCGTCGATGGGTGACAGGCCAAGGCGCTTCATGTCCATGTCGATTTCGTTGGAGAGCGCAGCACTGTCTGAGAAGTTGTACAAGGACTCTGAATGAACAGATACAGAGTCACCGTAGCCTGAATCATAAGCCGACACCGACTCAGACGAGACGGTGAAGGAAGAGGGCACGGAGCGGGTAGGCGTCTCGGTACGTAGGAGGGTGAAGGTGTCGAAGGTGTCGAGAGGGAGATGATGGACCTCTGCGTCGAAAGCTGCGAGTGAGGAGTCAATCTCGCAGTCGAACTGCTCTAGATGTTGAGTAGGGAACAGATGAACTGCGTCCGAGGGGAAAGCGTCGTAATCGAAGGACTGCGGCTTGCCGTAGTCAAGGGTGTGGTCGTAACCGTTGGTAGCAAAAGCGTCGAAGTTTGGGTGAGGGGTAGCAAAGTTTAAGAACTGGAACTGTTCACTCATTCTGAGAACTGGGGGGGTGGTGCTGCGGGGTATTTTGTACTGTGAGGGGTTATGAGTGAGTCTGACTGTGCGGATGCGGCGAGGATGATGAGTGTGCAAAGTAAAGGACAAGGATGTATGCGTGGACGTTGGTTATTCAGGCAGACATGCGATCAATTGCTGCGGAGAGACACAAGCTCTCTACCCAGCCGGCACCAGATGCCGGCCACACTATTCCCGTCTACAGCATTCCAAATTTGGTAACCAAGGCGGTGCATGCCGGCCGCCGTTCGGCTGATGCCCCCAGCACCACTACACCTGCCACAATTGGCCAAAAGGCGGTGCCTTCCTCTCACAATGGGGTGACCGCCCCGTCGCATTGTTGGAGTTTAAAGCCTGCCCTCCCATCACCACAGAGATCAAAGAGCTGTGTGTAGCTAGTCGGTATGCGGCAGATGTCACTACAGCTCAAATTAACACCACTGTGGAGAGGTGTGTAAACGTGTCCAGTTCCATTTTTGGCCGAGTCTGACTATCCCAAAAATACGCTAATCCTAATATACGGATGTCAAAGTCTCGGTGCCTCGGTACCCACACTTTCGAATGACTAGGTCCACCAGAGAACGCCGATCGATCAGTCAGAAGGGCCTCGTAAGTGGGTACCGCAAGCATGTTCGACTAGTGCCAGCCAGTGACTCATAAGTGCAATGAGGTACGAATCTTGCGATATTCAGAGCTACAACAAACTTAGTACACGTACGTATGTATCCTCTTACTCCTCTTCATTCCATCTCCTTGCCTTGGAGATACGTATGCGAAGGTTTGCATCCGTGACAGGTCGGAGCTTTCTTAGGACATCCTCTAATTCCAACTGACATACTTGCGCGCACAACCGAGTCCGCGTTGGATGACGCACTGTCCGTACTTTGCGGGCTCATCTTGGGAAGGAAGGCAGATTCCGTCTCTGCATCAAAACAGACCACGTACCGCGGACGCTCAGGACATCAATGTTTCGGGATAGCTGGCCAGAAGCGTTGAAGATGAACTTTGTGGCACATGCACTGTCTTCGCGGTCGCAGCTTACGACCGACAGTTGTTCAGTACGACATTGACAATTACTTCACAACGCCTATTACTAATATCCCATGCCATCAGGTGCTATACTCAATAACCAGACATCTAGACTTTGGCTGTACAGTTCCTGGCAGCTCCGAGTTCGCCATGGATAAACCTGAATCTTCGAACCATCGCTTTATCACGTAGGTCCGATTACAACATTGGCACACTGCCTTTGTTGCCAGTAATCTGGTAGAATACAGCGGCCTCCGAGTCGGTTCCATGGCTATATCAAAGCGTCTCATTTCTTGTAAGGACCTGTATGTGTAAGGTAGCAGTTCTAGCACCTTACTCTAGCATCACAAGAGATTGATATCACTGCTCCATCAACGCCCCTAGTACCGGCGCGGCTACGATTCACGCAAGCATTCCGCTCAAGCCATCGCAATGTTTCGGAGCCGCCCGCGCTTTGCCTTCAGCGGAGTCATGAGCTGACTCTTCATCACAACAGGGTGTATCCGGATGGCAACACGCAACCTCATCAGCCCCCCTATCAAAGTCTAAAGAAGAAGTTGCAGTAGGCCCGCAGTTAAGCGCACCTCGTCGTCCAGAAGCGCAGTTCAAGCTTGGCAGGTGTTCAAGGTTGTTCACAATTGCACTGGAGGTCGTAGATGACCGTGACTGCGGTCTGTGCATATAGCCTCTTCGCGAAAGATTGGCCGTATATCAAGCGATGCAGCTATCAGTCCATAAAGTAGCGATCCCGCAGTGCGCAGCGGAGAGTTGAATGTATAAAGCTGGGCACCCGGCTTCGTTGTCCATCTTTCCGCCGTTGTCCTCACTAGGCAGCCCCTACTTTGCAACGTATCAATGCATCTCAGCGTTGAGCATACAGCCTATCCGGTCATCAATTTCTTGGTGAGCTGTTATGTGCGCCTTTATTTCTCCATTTATCTGTATTGTTTGATTCCGCCAATGACAGTTATCCTAGGATTCGGAAGGTTCATTTTGTTTGTCCCCATCCAGTTGCCTCATTGTAAACACACAGCCTCGCTATCAACTTACGTATATCTTACTCCTTCAGGATCCTTCCGCCTAGGCTTCGGCGCCCTCGCGCCACGACAAGGTTTATCGACACAGCCAACGATTGTAAAATCTTTTTTTGCATTGAGTATGTCTTCCTTCCAATTAACATGCTCCCATAAAATGTTTTGAGCTGGTATACCATCATTGATGCATATGCACGGCTGAAATTACAGCCGTGTATCCAAGGGTCCAGGAACTCTCACCGACGGTGAGTCACAGAACTCTTGTTCCGCTAGCACTTACTGTTCACAATGCTCCGTGAACAGCTGTTGCGAGGCTATCTCCAGGCATTCTTTCTAAACGGTCCCAGGACGGAACTACAACGCTCTCGGGCGCTAGGCCGTTTCGGACAACTTCTCGGATGTAGTACAAGCTCTCGTTGTTCTCCGCCGTTGACTTCAAATGCGATGGGGACCCTATACTGAGATCTACTAGTATGCAAATAGGGTATCGGCTCGGACTAGGTCGATTCAGTTCCTCGAATGCATTCCGATTACCGATTGTCCGAAGAGTGGAAGGTCCTCACGAGGTCACCTATTGGACTAGGCAAGGCCTCTTCGTTTTCAAGCCGTCTCAGAAGCGGAAAAACCTTGACTACATACAACCCTCTAAAGGTACTATTTTGTTCATGCTAAGCTATTCACGTGCTACTAATTTTGGACCGTCATGTGTAATTCTAGATTGCGGTGGAGTGTTCGAATCGCTCAACACGAATAGGCCATCGTCATGGCGATAATTCTGGCCTTGCAATTGCGTTGTTTTAGCCGCTATTTCTGGGACACATCGTATGACACAGCTGAACTGCAACCCCACTGGCACCAGTAAGCCCACCTAAATTTCCGTTCAACGACACGCGAAGAACATGCCTTTAAGGCGAGTACTAGCCGTACGGGCAGTCGTGCCGTTGTGATGTATCTCAGGCAGACGGTGACTGGAACCGCTACAGCACGAAAAATTGAATTATGCAAGACAATGACTCTGAACTGGTGTGAAGGGGCACTTGATATTGTCATCATAGTAAAACTTGTTTTATATTCTTATGCCGCCTGCCTAGCTCAATCGGATAGAGCGTCAGACTCTTAGGAGTGCGGGCCAAATATCCGTGTCATCTGAAGGCTGCGAGTTCGACCCTCGCGGTGGGCTAATTGTGGAACTTTTTTTTTACTGCGGTCATCGAAACTCAAATTGATTGAGTACTAGTGCCCCAACCTGCCCCAACCCTTTGCTTTACATTTACACCTTAACATTTATGCTGTAAATAAAGGAAAGAGTTATAAATAGTTTATAAAGAGTAAAGACTAAGCTTACAACTCATATATGTCGTTATTGATCTGGGGAGTAAAGAGATACGGAAGAATATTGCTGTTGTATTGCTAATGTCGTTTTCTATATTGCACACTGGAGGAGCAAAGTCTCTCTCGAGTTAGAGGCGGATTGATTATGCGAGCGGCTCAAGCTGCATTGCATCTACTATATAAGCGCCCCAGTTTCCCGAACCGCCACGATCTGTCTCAGCAATACGGTAGCTCGTGTGCTAATAATATACGAGCTGTACACTTATACCCTACGTACTCTTTATAAATGGTTCCAACTCTTGACACTTACACATTGATATGAAGATAGTGAAGATTCGGAGCCTTTCTAGTAAATGAGATGGGGCGGAGAATTGAAGGCTCCAACTTGAGTGACCCTTTATTTCATGTACTATTTATGAAGAGCAACAACTTTTTGGACTTATCTAGATCTACGAATGCCGTGTAAAATGGTGAAGAAAATCCACACACGATATATCCAGTGCTCGCAAGATATCTACCCACGGACCATCGAGGCTGATGTGCAATGCCAGTAGCAGTAGGCGTGCAACATGTCATTATCTATACCGGATTGTACCGAGTGGGATGATTTCGCACCTAACTATCTCTCCCTATACCCGGGCTTTTTTCACTGGGCACGAAAGGCGGGAAATAACTCAGCGCAGAGTATTATAATGCAGTTGCTGGTCATGAAGTGTCGGGGGAATATTGACTTGATCTCTCAAATACTGACGATAATCTGGCAGTCTCATAGGAGTTCGCAATAAATAGTATTTTACATACACTGTCTCTTAAAAGTACTCCAGAACTTTACCCTTTACCTTGCCCTAGTACCACAAATACATACAAATTGGCGGCTAGCACGATAATGAAAATGAGAACAGCAATGGACGTGAGTAATCTCCCATTACTGAAGTCGATGTACTCCTCTTCCTCGTGTACAACTACCTCGGTCCTCGTAGTTTCCCCATCTCCGGACTTCTCGGTGGATGTCTTTGGGATCTCTTGAATCTGTGTTTGGTAAGCATGCTGAACGAATTCCGGAACTGTAATCAAACGTACTGCCAAACCACTGTCTGCGACGTCCACGGCCACGCTCTCGGAAACCGCTGACGTCGGGTTGGCATCAATTGCTTTTTCGTTGGATGTTTTCTGCGGCTTTCTGACCCTCATCACGGACTTTGAGGATGTCAACCATATAAGAGGGAAAGCGACAAAAGGCAAAACGACAGATAAGACGACTTGTGACGCAACCAGAAGCGTATTAATGCCCGGTCGACCCACAGCAATCGCGATGACCATAGACGGAACGAGACCTATCATCCTTGTGATGAGGCGACGAAGGAAAGGCTGAGAAAACAGCTGGTCAACTCGCTCCTCCGCATTATGCTCAGGTTTGGCAGCTTACAGATATTCTCCATTCAATAAATCCTTCTGAGACAACCTGACCTGCCAAAGTAGCAGTAATACTTGACGTTTGCCCCGCACTAAGAAGGGCGAGGGCAAATATGACTCCAGCGGCTGGAGTTGTTCCGTAAGCACACATGCGGTTCTCCAATTTTTGGATCGTACTTGCCCTTGCCAATGTGATCCTTGATAAGATCATACGCATCGAACAGACTGGCGGGACTTCTCGCCGCTGTACCCTCTCCATGGAAAAAAACGGCCGCTGCTAAAATAAGGATGCTACATAGACGTAAACAGAGTGTGATAGAATGTCACGTTTGATGGGGACTTACGCTGAATTAATGGGAACTGCGATACCAAACAGACTGGTAACTATATCCACCAAACCATGGGAAAGGTGCGCTTTGACAAATACAAGTTCGTTATTTTCCCTTCCGTATTTGTTCCGGTATTCTCGAACGGCGAGGATGCGCTCCGAGCGAGATACGGCAAATAGTGACTTCCACCACGCGCTTAGTCGACTCCGCGTGCCGATATGTGTGGAACCAGACGTCTGTACAGGATGGGGTAGAGGTTGCAATGGTGTGTCAATCCTATTTTGAGTTGCAAGAAAAGAACCTAAGAAAAGCCCATGGGGCATAACTGTCGCGCCAAGGATGCCGACCGCTACGTGACATGTTTTCAAATCGGGAGTTTAGCATTGTTTCTGTACTTGATAGGGTATCTTACCGGTATACAGAACATCGGTATGCGAGTCGAATAGTTGCGCAGATGGTATGTATCCCATAAACGCATCCGACCAATCTGGCTGTACCTGTACTAGGAGTACGACGAAACACACAAATACAGTCAAAACCTAAGGAGATGGAACATGAGTTGATACTTGAAATGTCCACATAATTGCAACTACGAACCAAGACGATGATTGAAATCTCGAACAACTTCGCGGGACGACCGCCGTTACGAGAGGGATCGCCAATAATCAGGAAGATGAATACGTCACATGCTGTGAGAAGTACCGCTGACCATAGGGGCAAGGAAGGGAAGAGGAGACAAAGTCCAATCGCAGAACCAAGTAGTTCAGCCAAGTCTGTGCTGATGATAGCAATCTCACAAAGGGCATATAGCGGATACAGCAACAGAAACCGAATCAGACGGCGATGTTGGGGTCGGTCGTGCAAGAGAAGCCGACAATGAGAGGCTAAATCTGTATGCGGAGATACGACTTAGATTCATCCTTTGAGATCAAGCACACGGAACATATAACCCACCGAGGCCAGTAACGCAACCGAGCTTACTCGCCAGTGACTGTAGAAGAAGCGGGAGTAAGACATAGATGGCGAGATATGGCAAACTTGGTATGAACCTGCAATACAATTGCACCGAGGCCTGCTAAAAGAACAACGAATAGCATCGGCCTGTAACCGAATTGAGACCCTGCTTGCAGATCGACGCTCCAGTTTCCTCTAAAACTTGTTCAACATTACCATATGTCGTGCGAAGGAGTGGCTCACGGGTCAAAGTATGCAACCGAGCAGACAATTCCGACTCCAACCTAGCCATCGCGTCCGAGTCAGCAATGGCAACGTCATGCATCTGAAGAACATACATGTTTTTTGACATGCGTTACCGCTGCTCGCGAATAACGGTGCAGCCGTGATTTCGGTGGTGTATTGCCTGGAGTCTCGTTGACTGAGCTCAACTCTGGAGACAACTCTGCGAGTGGGGGCATGTTGCTCTCGGGAGAGCAGAGGAGGATAGTACTGAGGGCGACGCCATGGCGAGGGTACTTGTCGGGTCCAAGAGAGTGGGAGGAAACAGAGAAACGGTAGGATCCATATGTCGGGGCATCTCCTGCTTCCCACTTTGGCCGGCAGAGTCTCTCTCAACCGACGGTCCGACCGCCGTGAGAACGGCTTTTCCACATCTCTGGGCCTCAAAGGCGCCTCTGTCTGCCTGCCTCTGGTCGTTGACCTCGACGACCACCTCGATACTATTGACAGCGAGCAGACGATGGAACTGAACGACCTCCATCCCCCAGACGACTATAGCCACAGATTCTTCATCTGGCACGAATGGATACAAGTCAGTCGCTCCCTTTCTATCTGCGCCGGCATCGTTTACATTTAATTGAACCCAGGCTAACGGTCCACTTACGAATGAGAACGTGTTCGACTATTTTGCAACCTCGATGTTCTATGATAAGCAAAGTAACAATCAAGTGCTGCGGATGCAAACCATGCATACCGGCGAACCTCTGTTGAACGAGGCCGAGGAGCTCAGGTGAGAGCATCATTGCTTTCTGGAGACGTATCAGAGAAACATATGGCGCCGGCTAAGTTGATATCCACACGCGTGCAGACGGTTTACTGGTATCGAGTTTGCTGTCGTACATTCGCAACCACCCTCACTATTCATCATCCACAAACGGGAGCGTCTCTCTGCCGATGAAGGTACGCCGAGACCCAACGCTTACAGTGTCCCTATCGCTAACAGTCACCGAAGTGCGGCCACTTGTGGCGTACTTCATTACAAACAACCGCATATATCAATCTCCAGATGTTTACACCCTTGTTTCCAATCGTCTTGTATGTTCTCCTTCCCTTATAAACCTAAGCAGAACCGACTGAAGACCGTACACAGCTGACGTCCCTTCACTCATTGCAAACTTCCTTGGACACACTACGTTCGCACCGACCGGCGTATACACCTCGAACTGGTTTTATCTGGCCGATTAAGGAGGCGCCGGCCTCTGAGGATAGTAAAAAGCGTAGTCTTGAGGAAGTAACGGATGAAACACAGCCACCCCAGCCACCCGAAGGCCTTGTTGACTCATCGCAGAAGCGAAAATTGACTGTCACTCTAGGGCATAAGAAGCGACAAAATAACGTGCTTCTAGTGAATGCTATGCGCACTACCGCCGTACATTCAACCAAGTCTTTCAGCATTCCCACTGCGCTATCCGAAAGCGTCGTTGCTGATACACCTGCGTCAGCAACCGCAGGACGGTCGTCTGCCACACCGGCTCCGATTACTCAAAGAGGGGCTACACCAAAGCTACCGCCAGGGTCAACGGCTCCCCAAGAAACTGCCTCTGCCAAAGGTCCATTGATAGGCGGGAAGAAGAAGAAGAAACGCGAGTACCTTTAGTTTTTTTCCAGACTTGGAATCTGACAGTGAGAATCGTGATCTCGAACAGGGATGTCCGTAGTGAGCTAAATGCAAACACTAGGGTCCTTCGCCTGCAAATTCATACCAACACACTGAACAGCATTATTGGTATACCTCGGCCCGACTGGGTTGCTCACCACGATGGATGAGCTACTCCCACGCCACTTTTGTACAATTGGGGAAGTGTGTCCGCCTTCAACATATTGGGACTGGAACTCCCATAATAGCGAATTTTCATCACACCACCAGTCAAATATCTCCAAACCAAGGTGTTCAAGCACTCGCAACTTCACCCACTGTCCGAATGCCGAGAGATAGCCTAGCAGATATTCACACAATAGTGGCCTAGTAATCACCGTCATCATGTCACTTGAGCTTGGGGCTTAAACAAGTCCAGAATACAATGGATTTGCTCTATACTAGCGTGCACTAACCCCGGTTAGTTTACCTGTCAGCCAACCTAGAGGGGTTTGCATCCCTGAACCCCGTCCTCCTACGCCACCACTTCCCAGTGCGAGTGGATTTGCAGATGCAAACGAACTATTCCTAGCCTTTGCCGCATCTCGCACTTCCGATAATAATGCGGTATTTAGAAGAGAAATTAGACAGATGCAAAGACTGTGACTGACCTGCAGTATCGATTTCTTCCACATTGGTTTCCAACACCAGACCGCCCTGTATGATCTCTGACAATATGTGATGGACCTGTATCATAACAGTAAACGTCCGTGAAGCCCAAACGGCGAAGGGAACGTACTTCATCAAAGTGGAATACGAGGTCTAGCTCGCATACGTTCTCAAACGCACGGTCCAGGGATTCAACGAAGACCTACAAGAGGATGAATCAATAACTGGAAGCGAGGCATACGTAGATTACCCACCTGTATGAGGTCAAGCACGCCTAGCTCACTTTCTGCACTATCCACGACGAACACGAAATAAAGCGTCGCATAACTTCTGTACACAACCCTCAGCCTCTCCCCGTCTTCACCACTCTTTCTAAGGAAGCTTTCTAGCTCTGGCGCATCCAAGAAGTTGCATAGCGATGTTTGCCGTGAGGATATTAGTGCGTAGATCTTCTGTATTAGGGTCTGCGCCGACTGTTGCGGTGGAGTGTAGAACTTGGTCAAGCGTGGTACACCAGAGGTGTTGACTATATCACAGAGAATAGTGAGCAATGCAGATCAATAACATAGCAAGATGGTTCCAACAGATGAGTACCGCATGAATCATCGTTAACAAACGACAGGCAATCAATTCATTTGAACTGAGAAGTTGAATGTTTAGTCAAAGTCGCCTGCTTCGAGATTGAAGCTCGAAGGCGAGGCGCACACACAGTATGACTTTCCACGATTACCGGAACATAATGAATACACAAGTCTGTCCTAGTCTGTCCTCCGTATGCCACAAATGCATTGACTAAGTATACAATAACACAAAAGCTGGGATATTTTGAGGTTCGGATTGATTGAGCGTGGGTGATTAACCAAACTGATGAAGAGACCGAAAAGCAGTACAAGATAAAAACGCATAGCAACAACATAACGAGAGCGAAAGCAACCCATAAACAGATAAAAGGTTATACTCCAACTCGGTGCACAACTTTTTTCTGTAGACAGAGGGATCCAGCTTGTTAGCTCTGCCGCAAAGCGAGACTAGTATCGGCTACTTACTTGACCGGAGAACCTGATAACCTCCCGTTTTTCCAACACAAACAGCGTTCTTTCTAGTGCATGGCTCGAGTATCCCTGTTGGGTCACAAACTCACGCACTAAACTCTGATAGCTCGTACTCCAACCGATAGGAAGGCGTCTACGAAGCTCTTTTTCGATCTTGACCATTTCATCGTTGAGCTCGCCGCGTGAGAGGCCGTCGGCTGAGCCTGCGGAGACAGCATCCATGGTAGAGAATTTGAAGAGACGGATGGATTCTTCCACATGATGGTTTTGAACGACGGGTGAGAGTGTGAGTTTGGCAAGAGATTCAGAGATACGAATGATAGCTTCGAGTTGGCTGTCAAAAAGGACATCAATTAAAGGAAATATCAGTGAGGGGATGCAACTAACCGGATGGTGATGGGAATGGAGCTCCTCTCATCGTTATCCCGCTCGACTTGTTGGACTTGTTTTCGCAGGGCAACGAAATGGCTACTCAACATTTCTTGTGCCTCAGCGGACAATCGCGGAGCACATTTCCTGTAAGTTGCAGAAGATTCATCAGTAGCTATTAGTCTCTAAAAACTGAAAACATACGCTTTGCAGTACGAAATGTATCGCTTCATCTTCTCAATATCAATTTCTCCTACAGAATTTCCGTTTTCGTCCGCGTTCTGGTTTGGTCGATTCATGTGAATATTCATAACATGTTTCGCAATCATCTGGAAAGAGCTGCGTCAGAGCCGGAACAAGACAATAAATAACTGATGTACCCGATCTCTCTGTTCGTTGTGTTCGTCTTTGACAATGAAGATCATATCGAAACGAGACAAGATGGTCGTTTGGAAGTCGATATTCTGTCGTGGATAGATAATCAGATTCTCCCAAGTCAATTGTTGTCTCGTGGTTAATACATACCTCGCCAGGACTTCGTCCTTCGTCATATCGACCCCATACAGGGTTCGCTGCGGCCAGAACACTAGTCCTTGAGTTGAGAACGGTGGTGATACCGGCTTTAGCAATAGAGATAGTCTGTTGTTCCATGGCCTCATGAATCGCTACGCGATCCTCATCACGCATTTTGTCAAATTCGTCGATACAAACCACACCCGTATCTGCCAGAACCATCGCTCCTCCCTCGAGATAGAATTCGCGCTGTGGCGATCGTCAGATTCTCGGAAGGAATTCAACAACTGATGTCTTTACTCACGGAGACAGAGTCACGCTGAACAGATGCTGTGAGACCAGCTGCACTTGAACCCTTACCAGAAGTGTAGACGGCAATCGGGGCGACCTTCAAGCGTCGGCCGTTCAGTATGATTCAATCGCTGAGGAGTATAGGAACGCGAACCTTTTCCACAAATTTGAGTAGCTGACTCTTTGCCGTCCCAGGATCACCAAGTAGGAGTACGTTTATGTCTCCTCTTAGCCGCATGCCGTCCGGAAGTACTTTTTTAGACCCTCCGAACAGTAGGCATGTAATGGCTTTCTTGATATCTTCACGAATCGCACAAGTCAACCAACGAGCGGAGAGTGAAGTGAGATAAGGCATACCCAAGCTACCGAAGATACTGGGCGCAACACTCTTCGCAAACCGTTCGTAGAAGCCTTCGCTGCGTGCCATCTCGCCGAACTCTTCCTCTTCCTCAGGTGTATATTGGACTCCGAAAGGGTTCAAGCCACCAGAACCACCAGCGGAAGGACTTGAGATCTCCAGGTCGACTAGCCGTAGATATGGCATCCGCAAGGCAGCCGCACCTGCAGCTTTCTGAACAATACGTTAGAAATGCGCTCCGATGCAAGCTCAACAATATAATACCCACATTCTTACTGGAGTGGAAAGTAGAGTAGATACCTGTGGCGATGACCCGAGACCCAGGAACCACTTGACCCGTTAGGTATCGGTCTGCTGAGAGCAACATATGCCTTGGCAACTCTCCAACGGGAACCATGTCGGGAGCTTCCTGTAGCTTGAGGACTTGATGATCTGTGAACATCGACTTCGAGTGGATGATGAGGTACGGGTCAAGAGGGCAATCTTTCTTCTGGTTATTTGGCTCTGGCGCGTCACACACTCTAGGAAGACCCCTATCTGAACCTCCCCCAATACCGCCCAGACCACCTGGAGGGCTGATAATCTTTGTCGATCTACATGCACGGCATTGGAGGTGCAGTTTCGTAGCGCGCGAAGACAGTACGGAAGCAGAAATCACGATTCCAGGTATACGGACCATCTTGTTCATGGTATTAGCGGAGAGGTCACGGAATTGTTGTAAGTTCAGACCAGACTTGATGAGAACTTGGACACTGGGTATTGATTGAGCAGCAGCTTCAGAACTGCTTGCTGAGCCACCTGCAAGGGGGAAAAGTATCGTCCGTGCTGCCTTAGTAGCAGCGGTTTCGAACTAGCCATCCAAAGCATAAATAGACGTCAAAGCAGAATTCAGAAAACGCGTACTAATGGCAAGATCTCTGCTGGTTTCTCTTGGATCACATGTGCGAGCTCATCGTTGAAGAGACCCACATGTCGGAGGTCGACCGCAAGTTGATGTTGTTTGAGCAGCAAATTTCCACGAAGCTTGTCTCTATATTAAGGTGTGAGGGCACTGACAAACTTTCCAGATCATGGAAAGCAACCTGTAGATGAACTCCCCGCCGACACGGAACTGAAGTAAGAATTCCAGTAAGAGTTTCTCGGTCTCTGAGGGCGTTTCTGGAGCCACGGGGTCGGGGGCATCATGGATAGCGATGGAATAGACTCTGTCTGCGTCAAATCCAGACATGGTCGAAGAGATTGAAGTTAAGGAGATTGATATTGAGGACGAAACGAAGGCGACCGCGCGTAAAGTACATTCAGGGCAGGCCCATTCGCGTTTGGGCGCCAGTAAATAAGCGCTATTAGAAAATGGTTTTGAGGACTTTTGGGACAAAAAAAGGGTAGATATAACAGAAGATGTGCCTTGAAAATTGAAATTGTTGAACAGAAAAATGCGAGCATGCAAGTCTCAAGAGCATGCACTCTAAATTACTTCAACTTGTGGCTCTGGACAAAAAGTTCCCATTAGCCGATTTGAACGACTGACCTCGTCATTGCGTAATACTAGTGACGCGCTCTACCAACTGAGCTAAACGGGACTTAAACATAAAGATAATATTAATTATAAATACTGCATCAGCCTTGAGGTAGCTTCAAGTGCACCTGCACCGTGACTGTGGCTTTCATATCCACTTTATCGTCTCTCCTACAGGAGAACGGGCTACAACCACATTTTACCGTCCTGGGATCTCGCCTAAGTGACCGTTGAGGACCCTCATAATATCATCCGTTCAGTGAGATCCCCAGCAGCCATGACTTCTATGGATACAGATGAGCTCCCAGTCGTGCTACCATCCACTACGACAAGCGGCCTTTCTCTAGCTCTGTACGTTTATACTACTCTGTCATAGATCCGTGTTTATGCTGGTGGCTGGTAGACATCCACTGCCGATCCTGAATATTTCTGAACACCTCACTCGCTTGAAACTCCAGACAAAGTCCAATGTACCGTTTCGTTAGTGTTTCGACCAATGACTACATATCGTCTCCGTGACTGATACTATGGGCTACAGTTATAGGTGCTCTTCTTGGTACCCAGAATGGTAGGGAGGTCGAAATTGTGAATACCTTCGAACTTGCGATGGAGAACGACGGTGTGTCAGTAGATCAAGGATTCTTGGTGGCGCGCAGGGACCAATGTGCGTAACTATCCTCAGTTTATTTCTTTGCATAGCTTAACGGAGTATCATAGATAAACAGGTTTTCCCTTCTCTCGAATTCATTGGGTGGTACACGATGGCGCCGTACCCCACAGCGCAACACATTGCGCTTCATGAACAAGTAATGCCACCCTCATAATTATATATGTGATTGATTTGACGTTCTGTCTATCACATAGTTCGCAGCTTACAGCTCTACGCCACTTCTGCTAATACTTCAACCGTCAACTGCTTTGGCTACATCTTCAGATAACTCTCAATCCTTGCCGTTCAAGGCATTCGAGCCTACTGTTGAAATTCGGGATCGCAGGTCGCGATCCGTCTTCATAGAGGCCCCTTTCACAGTGGAAACGGGAGAGGCCGAACGAATTGCGGTAGATTGGACGGCAAGAGGTGGATCCGGGGGCACTAGCTGTAAGTACTTTCTGAACGGGCAGATTCTTCAGTGTGACCATACCTACTATAGTGGAAACGCACTTGCAGACACAAAGAGCCGCAGTGAAGATGCTTCATGAACGCATTCTCTTATTAGTGAAATATGTGACAGAGGTCATCGTAGGTTGGTTTAATTCTGTTTATCTTCGCAAGTCCCAGTTTACTAAATATCTTCCGTGCATTTTAGGTTCTGCGAAAAAAGACCATGATACGCTACGTTCGTTATCTGCCCTCATTGCTTCACTTCCTGCCAGCGAGAATAAGGGCTTCCGAGAAGAGTTTGATACTGTAAGTTGTCAATTAAGATAATGCTCCATATCTGATCGACCGCGATGTACAGGAATACGAGGACGTTCAGTTGACCGCTTACCTCTCTACATTGACGAAATCCGCAAGTATTTTGAACGATGTGAGCCCACCTCCCAATTTACTTCGTGGCATCTATGTTAAAATACAATCACCCATCAGCTTGTCGATAAGCACATTGTCCTTACCGCCAACCGTGAAGAAAGGGGGCCTATGGGTGCGAGGCGTCGAGGAATGGGCGGTAGAGGCATGGGAATGGGTATGGGAATGGGTATGATGGGTATGAGTATGGCAGATTGGCATCATTAAGCAAATGTACTCCCACATCCCTTTCATTCAGGTATCCCACGTTTTCGATGTGTACCCCTATACAACCTGTATCCTCCAGAATCTCACGTATCAGTTATTGGCATAGTTTTCCTGCATCTTGTTCTTCGTTATTTTGCTTATGCCCAGCCTGCGTCTCGCCAGGCCAGGCTCCGCTTGGGAACTTCTCACCCATCAATCATGTTCTCATGCTCTGAATGACGGACTAATATTCCGGCCCACGCTCATTCTCGATTACACACCTCGATCAGACCGACCGGCGGATTACTAGTATATAAGGGGTCTGTTGCTACTCGACTTTGACCATCTGACCATCTTGTTCAACCAAGGCTTCATACTGCGACTCGGACACCATGTTGATTCTTGAGTTACTGACCCTCCGAGGAGGATACTTCATTGGATATTCTTGGTTGTTGGGAATGTGTCAGTACCATCCCCCTTCAGTTCTTCCGACATGCTGAAGATCACATCCATCATCTGCTCTGAACATCAGCTATATGGGTGACATTCTTTGGTGGTAGGTCTTATATACTACTATGCATATGGAGTCTTTGACATCGCGGACTTGGACAGGAGTCATCGCCTTCAAAGCTCTGCGTGAGTGTTACTTAGTAGACTGGGTAGGGGAAGACCATCTAAAGGATTAACAGCAAGACACCAATTCGGTGCCCTTCAGCATCGTACCTTCCCGGTATACTTCAACATCTCGATCCTACTTGCAGGGGCCCTTGCGAGTCTTTGGGCTTACGGCCACCCTGGAGTCCTTGGCCATCTGACAGAGCTCAAGGTTGCAGACGTTGCACAGCTGTACACACTTTTTAGTGTGATAGGTGCTCAGGCTGGAAATCATTTTGTCGTCGGCCCCATGACGAGCAGGTGGGCAATTTCTCCTCGGTTTGTGTTTTGCGCGAAAACCTCACACTGCTCAAGTACGATGTTCAAACGACAAAGACTGGAGAAGGAAGAGGGGAAGAGCTATAGTGATGAAGGAGTACGTTTCTTGTTATGTTGGCCTTCACTGATCTGACAAAAAGCGTTCCCAGGTTTCTGCAGAAATGAAGGCTCTGAACTCCAAATTCTCTCAGTTACACGGCATTAGTTCCTTACTGAACCTTTCAGCGATCGTCGCCCTTGTTTTCCACGGCTTGTGGATTGGGAACAAAGGGCTCGGAGACCTATGATTGATATATCGTTTGCTCATGGCTCTCTTACGCATACGTCAACGTATTGTGTATATCAATGTACAAATAACAGCGCTCACCGCACCAGCAAGAATACACATTGTGCCAGGAAGCGCTTCATGCACCAACAGAGTCCATCGAAGGCAAGAACCCTTCCTTCAAGCTTCTCTCCAGTCTCCTTATTTCCTCTACTGATGTCGCCTTTGCGATGGCCTCCTTAACGCGCTGTGCCTCTTCTTTGGACATGAGACGACCAGCTTTGCCAGGTGTGACTACCGGTTTTGGTTCGTCTGTTGTGACAGGTGCTTTTGTGTTGGTAGAGACTGTGGTTGACAGTGTCGTCGCTAATTGTGTTGGGAGGTTGTCGGCCGTAAGGAACAATGTCTTCCCTGCCTGTCGCTCCTGAATGGCGCAACGAGGGTGAATATGTCTATATGAGTTTTGCACATCTATCGTACCTTGTCACGAATTCTCTGGAAATCCAAAACTCTCAAGTTTGGTATTCTCCAGGCGAGCCATTCTCGATACCACTTCTTCTCCGACACAGGGTTTCCCAACAAGGAGAGATATTGGAGACCCCTGACATCCTTCAATGGTTCCAAGTCTCCCAACTCCGCAATGTTGTTGTTTGTGAGAACAAGGGTTGTAAGGTTCGGTACGGACAAGTGTAATGATGGAGAAATGGAGGCTATTCGGTTGTTTGCCAAGAGGAGTGTGCGAAGTCGACGAAGGAGAGGGATGTTTCCAAGGACCAAGATGGAGTTGTCCGTGAAATCTATACAATCATGCGAGTCCTAGCCGTGATTCACGATAAGCACACTACATATGCATTCTGAACAAGAGATATTACCTTGGTGATACCAAGATTTTCGATGGCAGGAATAGTATAACCTGTGAGCCGTTTGTGAGTGCAAACAAAAGAAATCTAAGGGCACTCACCTCGAAGATCGAGCTGCCGTTCCTTTACAGGATTCAAGGTAGATGGTACCGACTGGAGCAGCTCCGGAGTGAGCTTCATGGAAGAATGAACGTGTGATCAAGAGCCTGCCTGGCGTATAACTGGTGGCTGTAGGCTGGAAAGGCGTCTCCTGGATTGAACGCGCAGAACACACTGCGCAAGGTTGGAACACACCGCCGCTCAACTCATTCCCTCCAGCCATGAAGTTGCTACACCAACGACTCAATTTGTGAGTATATCCCATCTTTGGTGTTGTATAAGCTCTCATTGTGCTCTAGGTACACCGATGGCAATGAGACATACACCTTCGTTCCTGCAGAACCAGTCGGCACACGGTCCTTGACAATATACAGGAATTCCGGTGACATAGTGCTCAACCGTGAGGGAATATACTTTCATGGGAGTTTTTCGTCGTCTTACACTTCTTGCACAGCGCCGAATACCCCCCTCCCTGCCAGCTCAGAACGCTCAGGGAAAACAATATATGGCATTCTCGGAATGGTGACATTGATGATGTGTATGTCGTGTCCCACTTCCTGAAATTCCAATTCTCACCCTTATACTTGCATGCAGCAGAATATATCATCATCATAACTGGAAGGGAGCTGAGGGGACGCTTCATGAGCAACAATGTCTACCGTGCGACAGACTACGATATCCTCCCACTCAATCCAGACGTCTCTGTGCAGAACCCGCCGAATACAGCTGAGGCTCATTTGCTCGCCCTAGTTCGTTCACATCTCTATGGAGGACAGTTCTTGTTCAGCTATGGGTGGGACTTGACACGGAGATTGCAAGCTCAATGGGAGACACTCCAGGAGGATGCTGGGAAGGCTTTATGGGATGTAGTACGTATCAACTCACCCCATATACAAGCTTGTGTTAATTTTTCCCTAGGCAGACGATAGATTCTTCTGGAACAAGTGAGTCCATCGGAGTCACGGTCAGTAAAGGGTCTGATAGATTGCTATGTAGATTTCTGCAGTCTAGGCTTATAGACGTCACGCATGCGAACAGCGATCAAAATGTGAGTTCTGCCATCTATTGGACACCGTTTTGTAGGCTGACGATGCTTCTCACTTCAAGCTCAGTGCATATATCCTCCCGGTCATATATGGCAGTACGTATTCACCCTGCGCAACTTCCTCTTTCAACCTCTGCAAACAATCTTACCTATGATCCACACCGCATAGCTTTCGACATTCGTCCAACTCGTGTCAACGGTCACTACCTTCGCCTGTGTCTTATCAGTCGCCGCTCTCGATATCGCGCTGGGACACGTTATTTCCGACGTGGCATTGACCGTGAAGGACATGTAGCCAATTTTGTTGAGACCGAACAGGTTTTGCTTGTTGATACAGCCGGTGCTGACAGTAATGGAGATGAAGCCAGCATCCAGCTCAGCTTCGTACAGATCCGAGGAAGTATCCCTCTGTTCTGGGCGGAAATCAATACCCTCCGATACAAGCCAGATCTACAAATCATGGAGCTACAGGATACCGTACGTTTTTCTCTCTATCGCGGTCGAATATGACTTACCTTCATGAACAGCTTGATGCTGCTCGGAAACATCTCGAAGAGCAAGTTTCACTTTATGGCGAGGCTAGCTTGGTCAGTCTCGTGAATCACAAAGGCTACGAGAAGCCCGTCAAAGAGGCGTATGAACATCGGATGGCCGAGGTACGCATGTGAGATATGGTATATGCATTTACGCTTTGTAACATTTATCTATTGGTCGGTAGCTGCTTGACCTTCCTAAGGTTCGATACCAATATTTCGACTTCCACAGTGAATGCAAGCATATGCGCTGGGACCGTATAAGTGTCCTCATCGACAAGATGGAAGAGGACCTGAATAAACAAGGGTGAGATTATCTTTTCTGCTCGTTATTTGATCTAACTTGTTGCTCTAGCTATTTCCATTTGGATTCCCGGAATCAAAAGCCCATCGTTTTGCAACAGGGGACGATACGCACGAATTGCATGGATAATTTGGATCGTACAAACGTCGCACAGGCTGCGTTCGCGAAGTGGACACTTGGCAAGCAATTGAGAGAGCTTGGCATACTCAATGAAAATGAAGCGGTGGACAACTATGAGGAGCTTATCAAAGACTTCCGAGAAAGTTAGGATTTTGCACTGTCCAGGAGTGCGACTGTACTGACCGTCTTTTAGTGTGGAGTGACCACGCAAACGAGATTTCTGTTGCGTACAGCGGTACTGGCGCTCTCAAGACTGATTTCACGAGGACGGGACAAAGGACGAAAATGGGCCTGTTAGAAGATGGATACAAGTCCGTTATGCGCTACTTGAAGAACAATTTCTTCGATGGTGCAAGACAGGTGCGTCCTATGTACAAGGTGGTCGATGCACCCATTCACATTGCCACGTTCATATAGGACGCGTTCGACCTCATGACTGGCACATGGACACCACGACGAGGGTGGTCACCCGCCTCACTCGTGTCAGATCGCCGACCATTGATCATTCGTGCCGTAAGCATGCACTCATCGCGTTGCCATGTATTAAACTCATGCTTCCCCCGCGAGTAGATGCCATACGTGCTGTGGTTCTCCGTCTTCATGATCTTTGCTGGACTCACCTTACCCCGAGCTTCAGGTAAGGTTCAACACATTGGTGTGTCCAACTTGCTTATCTTAATCTCCGTAGATTGGTCCCTATTCTATTATTTCCTTCTCTGGTTTACTATGGTCGCGCTCTCCGTCACTTTCATCTTCATTCATGGTATTGAATACGTTAACTGGCCGAGGCTGCTCCCTCTATCCGACATCGTCCATTACGACGGCCCAGGTTACCGATCAGGACATGCAGGTAAAGGGCTAGGTCTATCTGTACTGGAGCCTAGGAAATTTGTCCGACCTACAGCGAAAACACGCCCCCGCGCTGCAAGTAAGCTGGAAGAGATTGAGATGGGGACAATGTCTACCGGCAAGAATAGGATGGATTGACGGTCTACATAATATACTTATACCTTGCTTGTTCTTCTTCCAAGTTATGGCGTCTTATGCTGGATATTATATCCTGCGATTAGTGGCATATCTTGTCCATATATATTACTCCTAAAATAATTCTGAGCGTGTCGCGACGCGGTAAACACGACAGTATGTTAGACGCGCAACACGTGATGCCACGTGGGATAGCCAACTCTTAGCGGAGTTCCATTGCTGCCTGCCAAAGGCTCGTTGCGACCACCACTAAATCTTCTTAGCCTCTCACTTTCAACATCCATGAGTGGCAAAGGTGTAAAACGCGCTTCTCCCGGAGCGGAGGAGCAGAAAAATCCCTTGGGAGACGTCGAGCTTAGCGATGAGGACGCTAGCAAGCTCCAAAAGATTCAAAAGGACATCCAACGCGCTGAACTCATCCTTGGTAGGCTTTTTTCGCGCTTTTCTCTTCTTCAAGGCCGTTACTGATACGCCTGTGGTATAGAACGCCGTGCTCAGGAAAAGCTTACCCCCGTTTATGCGTCCCGCCGCGCTGTTGTCAAGGCCATCCCCAAGTTTTGGCCCGTTGCGCTTATGAACAATGAGATGTTCGCCCTCCAGTGTCAGCACTATGCTGACCAGCATGCTTTGAGCTATCTTGAGGACTTGTGGCTCGTTCGCGACGCAGTAGAGTCGCGATGCTTCACCTTGGAATTCGTGAGTCCATGCGTTCTTATAGTTATATTACACGCGGATGAACTGAAGATGTACAATAACAGCACTTCAAGGAGAACCCATATTTCTCTGACCCTATCCTGAAGAAGGTGTATAAATACGTCGCACCACCAGCCTCGTCGGAAGATAAGGCTGACGAAGACGGTGTCACGGAATCCATGCTCGACTTCTCCTGGGAACGCGATGTGGAACCGCTGGTATGTTGGTGATTTTGACACCGCGAGAAATAGGCTATAAGATTCTGCTTTACAGTCTTTCAAGATCAACTGGAAGGACGAGTCCAAGAATCTCACCAAGTTGTACCCGCGCGTGAACGACGATACCGAGGACGTGCCAATCGAGAGCGGCAGCTTCTTCGGTTTCTTCGAAATAGCCGCAGATTTCTTTGACGTGAGTGCAGTGTAGCACAGTTTGTGTAATATTAATCTTATGTGCACATATATAGATTGGAATCCTCATCGCAAACGACATCTTCCCGGAGTGTGTTGAATATTTCCTTGGGCAGCGCGGAGGAGAAGATCTCGACTCTGACGAGGAGGATAGCGATGAGGACGAGAATGAAGATGAAATTGACCTAGAGAAACCTCGTCCGAAAAAGCCCAAGCACTGAGTGCTCCACTGACCTCACTACTCTTGCTCGCTACGGCTTAGTTTACCCCCTTCCACCCTCGAAAAATGAAGTGCCTCCTCGGCTGGAATACACCCCCAAACGTGAAATTTTTGATGGCAGTAATTTGCCCAAAGAATGTGACCGGCAGACAAGTGATGTGTGACAGTAATGAGGAATCCCGTGTGTAATGTTGAGAGTTAACATGAGTTTCATATGGATCTTGCCGACTTATATCAACAATGGCCGGTAATATATACCGAGGGTTGTCCGACGGCCGAAACCCACCCGTACTAAGGCTGTAGCCGCCCAAATCGCAGACCCTGGTACGAGGCTGAAAACCTGGTCGAAAGGTTGGCGCCCAATCGGGCGTCAATGTTGAGCCAGTATTTCCTCAGCGAGTCGAACTCGCGCTCTCATAAGTTAGCTGGTGCACTGGGTGTATTTGCCTAAGTCCAGTCCATCAGTGAGTTGCACATGTCAATGACAATTATATTACCTCACTGGTATTATCAGCCTACCACAACCATTGCCAGAAAGCCAGGAGACATGTCCCACACATAAATATCTCTTTGAATACATAGGGAAGTATGATAAAGTACCAAGGCGGTATGATAGATATATATTGAGCGCGCTACCTTTATGTCAGACCAGATGGATGAGTTGTTAGAGTCTTGTATGTTAGGCGGTTCCGGTATGTTGAGCGCGAGTTCGAATCCCGGCCAATACTTTTGCTCAGGTGTGGCCAAATCTGTATGCTGTGCTCGGCCTGAAATCCGAGGCTGAGGCGACACTGAGATTCAGTGTTGGACACAGGCGGCTGCTCAGCGCTACTCTGGCGTTCGGTCTCAATCCCGGAGCGGCATTTGAATTCAGCAAGTATCCGGCGTGGTGCCCACAGGCCGGCTAAGCGCTACTGCAATATTGTCTCGAGGGTCTCCGAAAACAGCCCTGTCACAGGGTTGAAAACGTTTGGGGGTGTATGTCGTTTTGTTGCTGGATTATAATTATAGTTTCTGTGCAGCGATTCGTGGGTATAATTATCCCAAACGCATGCAGCCTTATGCAGGTGACTGCACATTTGAGCGCTCTGCATTGCCTTTTGTGGCCCAAAAGATTGCAAAAGTGCTGGATGCCGAGCGGAGGCCCAATTAGGCCGAATGGACCATAGCTCGAACTTCTGTTGGAGCTGGGATATAAAACCTCTTGTGTTTCTCTCGCCGTTTCCCTCGACGCCGAGGATCCCCACATCGTCCGCCCCCCGTCTCGTACTTCAACGGTCCTTACTCAACATGAAGTTTGCGTTGCTATCAGCCATCGCGCTCCCGGCCCTGGTGTCTGCCAACCACAATGCTGCCAGGCATGATAACGTCGCTCGTCAAGCCCCGCCTCCTACATCCTCCGCTCCCTTGCCTGGCTCTTCCGTTGGGTCTGCGCCACCACCCGCTGCCACTGGCTCCGCAGTTGGTTCTGCACCTGTGACTGGATCCGTTCCACCAGCCGTTTCGTCGGTGTCCTTTTCTCTTGCTTCTATCAACCCCACCGCGGTTTCTTTATCAGACATCGTGGCAGGCACTTTAACCACTCAGGCTACCCTTCCCCTCACGACCACATATGCAGCGGGAGCCAACCCTAGCTACCTTCCTAATGCACCCCCTCTTCCCAATCGTATGTCGGCGTCTGTTTTAAAATTGATTGATTGACAGTTAACATCTTGTTTTTATGTTAGTCGCAACCGTTATACCTACCAACTACCCGAAACTGGATGTGCTCCCTCCCACGGACTCTCCGGAGGTTCTGCAATGGATCGCAGAGGTTAACGCGTCCGGGATCACAATTCCCGACATCCCCGTTACTGTTTTAGGAGGATGCCCGGCAAATCCTGCTGCTGCCGCAGATACCACGCGTTGCTGGTGGTCGTGTGGAGGTTGTGTTCGTGACTCAGATATCACGACTTGCCCGGATAAGTTGACCTGGGGTCTTACATACGACGATGGGCCTGCTCCTTATACCCCCGACCTCCTGCAATATCTCAACGCAAACGACCTGACGACGACCTTCTTCGTTGTTGGTTCTCGTGCCATCTCCTACCCAGCCTTGCTCCAGGAAGAGTACATGGCGCAGCATCAGATCGCCGTTCACACATGGAGTCACCCGTACATGACAACTGTGTCGACTGAAGGTCTCATTGCTGAGCTCGGTTGGTCGAAGAAGATTATCAAGGATGTCACTGGCGTCACTCCAATCTACTTCCGTCCTCCTTACGGAGACATCGACGATCGTGTTCGTGCGATTGCCAAGGCAATGGACTTGATTCCCGTCATGTGGACTCGCATCAGCCCATTGGCTACGTTTGATACTGGAGGTTTGTGTTCATACCCATCTATGTCCGCTTGTATCTGATGGCCTTTTAGACTACAATGTCGCCGGGGGAACAATTACCGTCACTCAGGTGCTCCAGAACTGGGAGGAAATTATCGGAAATGCTACCCAGATTGACACTGGTTTCATTGTGCTCGAGCATGATCTTTTTGCTCAGACTGTGGATATCGCAACTGGCTACATTCTTCCAGCCGCTCTTGCAAACAAGCCCTCGTTTAACATTAAGCCCGTCATTTCGTGCTTGAACAAGCCATTGAGCGACGCGTATCTCGAAACCAACGATAACTCGAGCAACCCTCTACCCTCTGGAACCAGTACGTTTTTTTTGAGTGTCGTGTAATAAATTTTGATGCTTTCTGCCCCGTAGATGCTGCCCCTGGTACATTCACGTCCGGTGCGCCAGGATCTTCCGAGGCTACCGGCAGTGCAAGCAACAACGGATCAAGTACAAAGAACAACGGTGCCATCGCTGTCGGTATCAACAACTCAAGCATCATTCTCGCAGTCGGAACAGCGATCTTCGGCTTCGTTGCCGGCATCTCCATTATTTTATAATGCCTTTATATGACACTTGTCAAAAGCGCAACAGCTATTGTCGTGCAGTTATGCAAGGACACTGTCTTATCTCCAATTATATTACCCACCTATATTCCATTATGCAAATGGACATACTTTACCAGCTTGTTGTACGAACCTTTTCTCATTGTTTTATACACACCTTTTGTTTCCGCTGTGCGGTAGTTAAATATCGTGTAGGTTGATGAGCACATTTCTTGTAGAGAATTGAATTAAAGCAGAGTTTTGATTTTATATCATAAAATAGAAAGGTATGAAAGTCCGTAGTACGATATGGCGAAAGTCCGGGGGATTGCTACAAGTTAATGCAGGTTGTGTTGGAATGATATCCAAGATCAGGAACAATAGTGGTAAGATCCGAACCGAAAAGTAGAGTAGATGATAGATAGAACTACGTTCATGCTAATACAAACAGCCCACCAGCCACGCTGAACACCGTCGCAAGCACCATCCCCATCATAGCTTCCTTGTTGCTCAAAGTCGACGCACCATTGTCCTTGTTGCCACTCGAACCCGAACCCGAACTGGAGCCCGTGGGCGAAGAGCCACTGAGGGTAGCAGGTGGGCTAGGGACGAAGGTCGCATCTGGGTTTGACAAGCAAGAACTGGCTGCAGCGCTCGCAGAGGCGGCAGAAGGAGCTTGGCTATTGATAGTGGCGTTACCCCCGAAACTGCAAGAGGTAGCAACGCGGTTAGTGGCCTCGTAGTATTGGTCCATGACATAGGAAAGTTTGATCGCTGTAAGAAGCGTGAAGGTCCAAACAGTTAGCAGATGATAAGAGAGAAGGATAAGAGACATACATGGATTACAGAAGGACACAGGGCCGTAAGTTCCGGCAGCACCGTCAGCAGCGATAGCATCGCAGTTACCGTTGACCTGTCCAAGTAGACCACATGCGGTGTCGAGAAGTGGGCCTACGATAGCGCTGGTGTTTGAAGTTGTGGGAGTGAACTGGCAGGCGAGAGAAGATTCAAGACAGTTGCATGAGTTATCATTGGGAGTAGGCGGAAGAGACTGGGAGGCCAAGAAAGTAGAGTTGGCGGTAGGGCAACTTGGGAAGGTTGTAGAACCAGGCGCGCTAGGGCTGTTGACAAAGGTCACGTTGCCGTACTCAGCCTGGAGGCGAGTGAAGTCATCGCTTGTAGTCACAGTGGTATTGTCGGAAGAGATGGTGACCATGCCGAATTGACCCTGGCTGCTTGTCGCAGGGAAGTAGCTAAAAGCGAGACCTCCGGACCAGATATCAGTCATGGGGCTAGCAAACATAGTAGCGACTTCGGTCCAAAGACGAGGTGGGGAAGTTATGCAACCAAACTCGCTGAAGTACGCAGGGATGTTGTAGCCAGCAAAGGCACCGTTCTTGTCAGCGTAGGCACTTGGCTGTGCGTCACCGCACCATTCGCTAGAAACACTCATTAGAGACAGGCAAGTTGAAAAGAAAGTCAAGGAAGCTTACTAGTTGTTCAAGCCGAACAAGTCAAGTGCGGTCGCACCAGAGTTCTGCCCAGTTGTATCACAGCTCAGGTAGTTGGCAAAAGGTACAAGCCAACTGTCATCGGCGTCGATGGCTGCGTATCCAACCAAAGCGGACGAGCCAATCGAAGTCCTGGAAAATCCAGTTAGTGAGTTGGCACCAGCACCGTAAGGTGGTTTACTGACAGGTATGACTTAGTATCGCGAGCAGCAGCTTTGATGAACGCCGCAGCGGCAGTACCGTTAGCTGCGATAACGACCTCATTGCCCACGTTGTAGGCCAACACATTGTCATACTTGGAGAAGGCATTAATCGTCTCAAGGTACAGGTCCAGTAGGTTTGTTGACCATGCTGGCGATGCACGGTCAATCGAACCATTCACCGGCAGTGACAAATCGATGCTATTAATAGCAGATTAATTTTACTCCACCGAGCTGAGAGAGAAAAAGCCCACATAGTGTAGATTCCAGCTTGACTGAAAGTGTTCATACAGGAGTCATGGTTGAGCGAAGCGTCGACACTATACGCTCGGATGGCGTTCACTCCAAGTTGTTGGAGGAAAGGAAGATCTCTTGTACACCCAGCACCGTCGGCGAGAGAGTCGACAAATGTAGAGGGTTCAAGGAAAGGGTTGTTCGGGTCAGTTGAGACGTCGCCTGGGTAGGACTTCCGTCAGCTGCAACATTCGGCCACAGCCATTTGAACATACCCTGAGTCTGATACGCAATCCCCTTGATGAAGAATCTGGTACCGTCGGCGTTGTAAAGGTATCTTCCAGATCGAGTGACGTTCGAGATGGCACCTACGCCTGTTGCCAGGAGTCCAGCGGTGGCGAGTGTTGCTACAACACGGGCTGCAGAGCGCATGTTGGCGTTGCTCACGAAGTGAGGGAATAAGTGAAGGTTAAGAGAAGGGCTGGATACAATGAATGAAGGGACCGTGAGTGAGCTGCGCAGCGGCCTGGGACTCGACGACAACAAGAAGGCAATCACCTCGAAAATCGCCAGAACAAGGCATTCTATCCCCGTGTATTAATAACCTCAGACTGCACATACCCCTTTAAACTGAATCCATTGTGTCGCCTGCCTAGCTCAATCGGATAGAGCGTCAGACTCTTAGGAGTGCGGGCCAAATATCCGTGTCATCTGAAGGCTGCGAGTTCGACCCTCGCGGTGGGCTAATTGTGGAACTTTTTTGAGGGATCTCAATCAGCTGGCGCTTAAGCCTTAGCATAGTAGGTCAGAAATTATATTGTATCCTAAGGCTCCAATTTACCTTTACACTGGTGCCGTAAAAAAGAGAAAGGGTTGTAAACAGTTTATAAAGAGTAAAGAGTAAGTTTACAACTGATATATGGTATTTTTGATCGGGAGAGCACAGAAGATTTTTCTCATTGTATCTTCTAATGTTATTTTGGATTTTTCGCACTGAATTCGCAAAATCTCCCTCAACTTTAGAGGAAGAGAGCGGTTGCGATTGTGCGAGCGCCAAGCGGCCCATTGCATTTATAAGCGCCCGTGTCAGGCTGACAGCCAATCTGTCTCAGCAATGAGTACGCCTCGAGTCACATACAATATTAGTCGCAGTATCAAGCTGATGCTAAGCTATATATATTGCTGTTAGTGCATATTCCGACATGCAGGGCATGTTTTGTGATACCCTGTAAAAACTCTTTATTTACTCTTTATAAACAGTTTACATCAAATTACACATCCTTCGTAAATAAAGGTAAACGTAAAGGGTTGGGAGCCTTATTGTATCCAACATTAATGTCATCTTTTCTATATGGTCAGCAACGAAACTAGTATGACTCCAACCCTTTACTTTACATTCGCACCAAAGGTGTACGTAAAGAGAAAGAGTCATAAACTGTTTGTAAAGAGTAAATGGTATGTTTACAGATGCGGAAGAGTTTTCTCGCGGCATACCTAATGTTTGGGGTTGGAGCTTAATTTGATGCAGAGAAATTTTGAGCCTTTCAGTACTTACTGCTCAGTCTGCCTACTTACCAGATAGTCAGAGTGGTCATGATTGATTCCATAGGCAAAACTTGAACGCGAGGATTGCATCACTGTTCGTAAGGTCTTCTACTATGCCACACGTCAGGGTCAACTTAGCTAACCGATGTACAGTGATGCGGTTCTCGCATCACAAAGAGGACACCGCGGAGCGTAGTCCATTCACATTGAGGATAGTAATACATCAATACACTTCCAAGTTCCACCCGACTGCTCTTGTTGGCACGCCATGAGTGAGGCGAGAAAATGAAAGGTTGCATGATGACCGGCATCGAGAGACACATATATCTATCCACGGTATGTACAGCAACTAGGACAATTATAAACATGCTATCAGCAACATTCATTGATACATCCAGCCATGATACATACCTGATCATGTATGGCATAATAGATACAATGAGACACGCGAACGCGGCCCATGCAAGGAAAAGCGCATTGCCGACCTCCACCGTGATATCCAGGGGCACTAGTCCTGATGGCAGGGAGACTACAACGCCATTGATCGCCTGAGCTTTCTTGATGATGACTGTCCAGATGACGGCCCCAATAAGTAGCAGTACGCTTCCGATGATTGCGAACACCGTGGATGCCAGATAGCCCACAGTGTGTTTGATAAATCCGCTGTGGGAGATTGAAGGGTATTTCGTAAGAGCAGTGATGAGCTGCAGCAAAGTGCAAATACGAACATGAAAAATGCTAGTGCCGCGGCAATGGTTCCCAGGAGCAGTAAGTAATACGCTCCTCTGGAGAATTCGCCAAGGTATTGCGAATCCACAAAGGTACTTGATGGGACCAGTGCAAGTGTTATGGTGGAGTAGTTTGTTGCCATGTCGCCTAATATGTCGTCGTACGGTGCGAGTTTCATGGCAGTAACGTGAGAAGAGCATGTACCGTGAGTGTCGTTCACATAAGCGCAGTAAGAATAGAGGCCGAAGTCATAGAAATTCCGTAGACCGGCTTGCTGCTTGAGAGGAGCAGAAGAGTTATCGGTGTAGAGGCCGTTAACGGGATCCGGTGCGATTGCAGCTACAAGGGCTTCACTAGGTCGGGTTAGCCTGAGGGTCGACAGTGCGGGAGTACAGTAACGGAGTATACTCACCCGTAACCCGTGGTGTTCACTCGCATCTATACGTTGATTGATGTAACAGCCGAATTTGGCACCGATCGTGAAAGCTCACCATAGCGATATTTCGAGGGACAGTGGAAGTGTTGATTTGACCAACCTAAGATGATGATAAGATTACTACGCGGAGGCATAAGATCAGTCTTTCGACGCACATGCATGAATATCAGCAATATTAAGGCTACCAATCTTCATTTGGGTCAGTTACCGGACGTGAAACAGTACAGTACGCTGCCGAGTACGCACGAAAGGAAGGAAGCGGAGCCTATGCATATTTCGCCTCGCATGATGTCGAACCGTCAGCGGAGGGTAAGAGAGTAGAAGTGTGGCAGAGAATTCAAGCCAGCTTTATCCCTTCCGGAAGATTGTGCAGACCAATGAGTCGTCCGAGAGTCTGCCTGGTTCGTAAAAAGCGAGGCATCCGCCATCCTCGAGGCCGCAGAACCGTGATGTGCATGTTGATGAACACGAGGCAGAGACGCTCTGGCTTTGATTCGCGCCCTTTGAGCGTCCCGTCAATTTCCACGTGGCTTATCACGCGCTAAATGAACCAGATTGGGGCGCCTGTCTGATCGACGTATGCAGCGAGAGCGGCCCAACCAGAGCCAGCTACAATCTTAGACCACATCCGCCTCAATCCCTTTTTCTGGCTATGGCGGACGACGACATGCCAGTCAAGGTGCTCGCCGCAGGGACTGAGGGGCCTCCCAAATATACCTCGTCCTCTCCCCTACAACCCCCAGAGACTGCACGACCGACCGACGCCAGAAGCGGAATCGTAAAGCGCGCCATGGAGAAGACTGCCGAGAAATTAACCAGAACAATAACTCCTGGAAGTAGAGCCCAGCTCTCGCAGAGCCAACCATCTCTTCCTGCAACAAGTCCGAAGCGTATATTTGGCATAAGCAGGAAAGGGAAGGAGCGGAGCTCTACGGACGGTGATGGTGAGCAACATAACTTGCGTCTCCTTTGGCGCTCTCACAATTGTCGCTCATGCGACACAGTCATTGCACATTCGCAGTTGGTTGGCCAGGAAGCCAGTGTGCGATCTTCAGGACGGCGAAAAAGTTCCTCAACTGCGCCGCAGACAGAAGATGATTCTCCTTTTATTACTCCGCGCTCCCCTCATTTTGGTCCAACCCGTTCGGTTCTTAATATATTCCGAGGCGACGGCTCAGTGAGTACCCCTTATATGCATGTTACTGCTATGTTCTCAAAATACATGGTTAGATGCGTGCCGGCACTCAGACGTTAATACAAGCACTACAAGCTATTCCCTGGGGGGAAGACCAAGATAATGATGACGACATTATGAACCACGACTTTACGCCCACTGAACCTGAGAGCGATGAGGATGATAGAGCCGGTGCGTATTTCGGGCCGGAACTTGTATGTCGAAGGACTCATTCATTGTGTGCTAAGTCAATCGGATGGCTTCGTCTATACATGCCATTCATCGCCCTTTGGCTCGCTCAAGGCGTGATAATATCTCTGCAATGCGCGCAAGTAAGCACACAAGGTTACCGAGCGTTTCAGACGTTGAGGACGAACAATTACCTGAAGAGCCTGTCTTATCAGAGGACGAAATTGAAGAAGATTTCGAACCCATGGATCCGGCTATTCCAGACTCGAAGGCCTGTCATGATTATGGAGTATCGATGTCACTGCCCCCTCTCTCAGAAATTGACTCTTTGGGAGAATCGGTCATAAAAGCACCCACTCGGTCAGGCAGCATGGCAACTGTTAAGTTAGAGCGAAGAGCAAGACTAGCAGAGAAGTTACGGGACATCTTCGACGTCCAGGGGATAGACGAAGTTATTGCAGGTTCGTGAAAGCGTGAAGTGTATCATGGACAGACAAATGACCATAAATCCAGAGATGCCATGTTGGCTCCTTCGATCGGTTTGTAAGTTATTTCATTGAGTGCGATAAGTTCGAGTTAACAGAGCGCATGGACTCCACAGTATTGCAAGGTTATATGTATCTAACAGATTCATACTTATGCTTCTTCGCTCATTTGCCGTCTCATGAGGTCAGTCTTCTCTTATAATATATATACCGACACCTTTAACGCTGCACTATAGGATCAAACATTGAAGTCCGGATGGATAACCAAACGAACTCAGAGGACGAAACGATGGATTAGGCATTGGTTTATATTGAAGAACGATGTACTTTCATGGTACCAGTCCTCAGCGGTTAGTTCTTTTCCTCAGTATTTTCATTAACCTCCTCAATTCGTATTTTGTAGGACCCATACTTTCCGCATGGCGTTGTGGATCTGCGTTACGCGATTTCCTGTGAACCAACAAACGACCGAGATATTCGTCTTCGGACAAATCAGAAAACGATCAGGTTGTCTGCGGATTCAGCCCCGAGCCGCGACGAATGGGTGAAGGCCATAAGAAAGGTTATGTTCAGGGCACAGAATACAGGTGATAGCGTGAAAGTGTGTGACCTTTGATCCACGTTAAGTTGCTCATCGATCCTTGACTAACAACTTTATAAGATTGCCATACCTTATTCTACTATCAAGGAAGTAGAGAAATCCTCAGCCATGGATTTCAGCGAAACGATCGAAGTGAAGGTGGTAGACAACAGCGCATTGTACTCGCTGGATTCCTACTTTTTTGCGTATTTCCACGACCTTCCTGCGGCACTTGAGCAGATTCGTGACGCAGTTCGAGCATACCGCAGTACCCCTGGAGGCTCATTCCCCCCTCCAGTTATTGATACAACTCCCGCTCGTCCACATGTCTCTCCACCACTTTCTTCTCCTTCCGATCGTACGCAAAGCCTACCCGAACCTGACCACACGCACAAATCATCTTCAGCATTCAGGTTCACATCGTTGTTGCGACCATTGCAAGGATCGTTTCCCTTGATACGGGGTTACAGCGCAGTCGAACCCGTTGATAATACCGAGGAATTTGCGCACATATCGAAGAGAGATGATTCGTCTTTTGTACCTGTCACTACGATTCCTGCACCCTTGTCTACTTCACCATTGTCTTCCAAACCGCCCTTGAACCCAACGACGATAACCACGCATACATATCCTCCCTCAACGTCGGCTTCGTTTACCACAGACAGTACGACATCTCCCTCGCGAGAGAGTTCTCCGAGTACTTCCGGCACCTGGGGCGTCGCTGTGCCGTCATGGCTGAGGATGCCCTCAAGAAGGCTCCTTACCAGTCCCTTCAGCAGCACAACCTCGAGATTTCCAATAGAGCACTCAGCTTCCATGCCCACCTCCAGCATTGGTGTCATTTCGGAGGTCATCTCGACTAACCCGTCACTCTCATTGAGTCGTACGGGCGGAGAGTTCGGATTCTTTAGTATCCTAGAGGCCCCAGAGTCAGCTGTCGACCAGGAAACCATCGACAAATTTCGCGCTTCCTTCGCTTTTGATGAAAAGGAGCAGCTACTTGGATGTAAGCCTCTGTTCCACCTTACGTCTCTCTATCAATGAGGTAACCTTTTATGTAGGCTTCCCCGGTTATGTTTTCCGACTGTTGCCTGTATTTGGACGTCTCTTTGTGTCAACTAACTACTTCTCCTTCCGATCATCTGGACCCCTGACTTCCAGAACTACGGTGAGTAGGCTTATAATGTATTGCCAGCATCGCTCACATGATAACAACAGATGATATTACCTATACGCGACGTCCTCTCGACCGAACCGTGCAAAGCATTCCGGTTCGGACATCATGGTCTGGTAGTGATCGTGCGTGGGCATGAGGAATTATTTTTTGAATTTTCGGACGAATGGAGACGTACTGCATTTGCGAACTTACTCGAGAGACAAATCGAGGAGGTGAGGCGAAGAGTAACATCGGGAGAGCAGCCTCAGACTTCCGGTCAGCGTGATGCACTCATCTTGGAGGAATTCGGCCCTCGTATCTCTCTTGGCACGGAGTCGGAAGTAGTGTCAGAGCCGGATTTCATGGATAGATCATTACCTGCCGTGATGTTCACATCGACATCCTCGACATTTTTGACTTTCAAGCCCAAGCAATCACTGCATTTCACTTTCTTAACCATAGGCTCTCGCGGAGATGTGCAACCATATATTGCATTAGCCAAGGGTTTGATGGCAGACGGTCACCGCACTCGTATAGCAACTCATGGTGAGTTCAAGGAGTGGATAGAGTCCGTACGTACACGCTTTTGCCTCTACATCTAGTTTCTGATGCACCCTCCCGTAGTATGGTATTGAGTTCGGATATGTTGGCGGTGACCCGGCCGAGCTGATGAGGATCTGTGTGGAGAACGGCACTTTCACGGTTGCTTTTCTTAAGGAGGGTGTACTGAAGGTTTGTCATATGTTATGAACACAAGTTTACTTCCTCTCACAGCCTATAGTTCCGAGGATGGATTGATGACCTTCTCAAGACTTCGTGGGAGGCATGCCAAGGCACCGATGTAATAATTGAAAGTCCCAGCGCGATGGGAGGGGTTCACATCGCAGAAGCACTCAAGATTCCATACTTCAGAGCATTTACCATGACATGGAGTCGAACCAGGTAATGTTGAACCTTTTTTGAGGACGCACAGTAACTGATCAGCTACAGAGCTTATCCTCATGCATTCGCAGTGCCAGAGCACAAGGTGAGACTCTTCTACAGTTCACTTAGACGAGCATACTAATGTTCTTTAGATGGGAGGAAATTATAATTATATGGTATGATCAAAATCGTGTTCAGTGGCAACGAATCTAATAGCGTGGGCAGACCTATGTTCTGTTCGATCAGGTGTTCTGGCGAGGAACTGCGGGACAAATTAATCGATGGCGCCGTGATTCCCTGGGTCTTCCTAGTACCAGTCTCGACAGGATGGAGCCTCACAAAATACCCTTCCTATATAATTTCAGTCCCGTTGTTGTTCCTCCCCCCCTAGACTGGCCTGAATGGATTCGCATCACAGGTACTGCTTTCTGCACCGTTTTCTTATGAATGGGCAACAAGAAATACTGATTAACTCTCAGGTTACTGGTTCTTGGACGATGCGAGCGTTGGGGCCAAGAAGTGGACGCCTCCACCAGATTTGCTTGATTTCATTGAATCCGCTAAGAAAGCCAAGAAAAAGGTGGTATACATTGGTTTTGGCAGCATTGTTGTTTCAGATCCCAAGGTTATGACAAGCTGCGTTATCGAGGCCGTTGTCCAGAGTGGGGTATACGCTATACTTTCCAAGGGCTGGTCGGATCGCCTGGTTAAGAGTGCAGCAGATGCACCTGACACTGCGGAACCTCTTCCCAAGCAGATCTATTCCATCTCGTCCATACCTCATGACTGGCTTTTCAAGCGTATCGATGCCGCTTGTCACCATGGGGGTGCGGGTACGACTGGCGCCAGTCTGAGAGGTGGGTCTCATTCGCCAAGTCTACCACGTAAATTGATTGTATCGGTCTTATAGCTGGCATTCCAACCATTATCAAGCCTTTCTTTGGAGACCAGTTTTTCTGGGCTGACCGAGTGGAAGCTTTGGGCATAGGTTCAGCTGTCCGCAATTTGACTGTGCAGAGCTTAACAGACGCTCTCCTCTCTGCAACCACTGATCACAGGCAGATCGAACGGGCCAAGGCGGTTGGCGAGCAAATCCGTGCAGTGAGTAGCATTATTTTTCATGCATGACCCAAGTGTGAATATGGTGTCGCAGGAAAATGGCGTAGGTACAGCCATTGAGGCGATTTATCGCGACCTGGATTATGCCCGGTCCCTGATCAAAGGCTCTACGACCCATGATGATGACGCTGAACATGCTACTATTCGCGAACGGTTTAGCAGACCGTCTTCAAGACAGCGAAGATCTGTGGACAGCTCTGCGAGTTCTCCCAGAGGAGCGGCCAGCGATTGGAGTGTAATCTCAGATCAAGACGATTACCAGTCTTCCCACCCATGAATATGTTATTTGCAACCTAGATACCCTTTCGTTTTGTTATGCATCTCTGACAATCGCATTACTCACTGCAATTCCTAGTCCCTGCTATGATCTACACATGTATCCCCGTATATTTTCTGTACCCCTACTTGCATGAATAGAATCACATTGTGCTTTCCCCATAATGTTCGTCAAAAATCCGCTTGCTGAATTGACCAAAGTTCTCGGATACAGAGATCTGCTGACCGGTATTGGGCTGCATGAAAAGTGCGAAGGTCTCTCGTGACACCTTATCAGCACCCTCTCCACCACCTACGCGTACACAATGCGGAGTTGCTCTAAGCTTGCCGGCGGTAGCGAGCTCTAGAGCCTCTCCAGTCTGGAAGGCCAGACAGTCCGCAGGTATGGATACCTTAGTCAGGTCGCCGCCGCGAGTTTTGATATACAGACCAGACGACGGAGAAGGTGGCCCTACGACCTGAGGCTCTCCGAGTCCGTTAGGCTGAAGATAAATAGCCTGTATCACGGAAATTAAAACATGTTAAGATGTGTCAGAAGGAAACATCTACGCACAGAACATAGGCCTGTTAACAATGAATGATCTAGATGAAAACCACACCAGCTGTCAACAGGTCCGTCTTCGTCCGGAAGAGCGCCTGGTGGAGGTGGGAAGTAATGCAGCAGACGTGCTTTCACAGTTTGAGATGAACGTATTAACTCCGCGAGAGACAGTGAAGAGTCCGTCAGATAAGTTGAGGCTACAGAGGAAATTTCATGAGAATAGAAAGGGGATATGAGCTGGTTGAAAGCATACCAAATGGCTGGCAAGCCACCGCTAACTCGCTTCCGACTTTGAAGACAAATCTGGGAGTAAAGATGAGAAACGTCGCTATTAACTTGAACGGTATAAGATTATCCCGCTACCTTCCCAAGTCTTTGAATGCTTCCTCAAATCCTTGAATTTCTGGAACGTCGCCCTTTGGCCCTTTATTGAGTTCAAGTCGGTCAGCAGTTTTGGCCAAAAAAGATTTTGCCTTACAAATATTCTGCCCATAATACTCTGGGTATTTCTGACGCTGTTCCACCGATACCGTAGGATCGTCCACAACAGGATTTGCGTAGTACGACCCCTTCAGCGTATCTAATGGAACATCTGAGATGTTGTTTTCAAAATTATCGGCAATCTACCCTGCTCACCAGGTTTGCCGTTCATGATTTCCTGTTCATGACAATTTTTCACGACTTATATTGAGGGCAGTAGCGACTCGAATTGGGGGGTATTTACCTTGCCATGAGACCACCCAAAGCTGCATCACATTGTCAACGTGATATTCAGTAGAAACCTGTTTCCAGCATACCTATATCGACTCCTTGCGTCTGCGTATCGCTCCCTGACGCTTTCATCCAGGCTGGAGAATTTGTATGCCAGCCGGAGCAATCTTTCCCTTGAAGTTGCGTAAGTTGCCGGCAAATCACGAATGATGACTATGCCAAGGCTATCAGGCTGTGACCCAAATGCCTTCTCTATTGAACATATCATATCATCAGTACAACATCATGGGATTAAAAATACCAAAGAGAGTCAACGTACCGATCGAAGCGGTGAGGGATGACGGAGAGGAAACCAATGTCTGATATGATATTGATACTGCCCCATCTGCGGTGAGTGTTATAGGTTGAGAAGAAGAGCCATGGTGTTGAGTAAGTGTTGCCATTGTACGACGAAGCAGGTGCCTGGCAGCCATCAGTGTAGATTAAAGTGAGTTGTGCAGGCGCGGCAAATACCACTTATGTTTAACAGGCATACTATCACTGGTCATATACATATATCATATGGATCCATCAATATCAGATAAATACACGTGTGGCCCATACGTCAACGAGCATGTTCTACAAGAGATGATACGTATACACTACGAAACCCTGGAGGACAGCTGCAAATATTTATATTCAAGAGTTCTTAGTGGCGACCTCGCCGTCGTCCATAGTCAATAAACCAGTCTCAGCGACAGCTGTACGTAAGGCGTCCCCAGAGTCATCTATTGAGCGCAGGAACCTCAAGAGTTCCTTGCAAAGCTGCCAATCCCGTGATCCTATGGCACTCTTAAGGAGGCGAATTGCATCGCCGCATCCACTGTCGAGTTGTTCCAGATTGTGTAGCACCAGGAGATAAGACCCTGCCGTTTTCAGCCGGCCAGATGCAAGGCATACCTGGATTCTGGTGAGACCCGAGCGCCACGACATAGCTGAGTGCAACTCACTTCGAAGAAAGTTTTTGGATTTCCTACGACGTCAAATAGCCTAGGCCATAGAGTCATCTCGATCTTCCGCGCACAACCGACGACGACATCTAATGAAGCGTCGAAATGGTCCAGGAATTCCACGGTACTAGGGAGGATACCCGGCGTTATAGACAAATCTTCATTATTATCGGTGTCGCGGAATATTGTAGCATCTTCTTCTACGACACTATGCAGGAGGATTTCTAATGCATGGGCAAAGAACACGAGATGTTGATAGTGCGAAGCGAAGAGAACGGCTTCTTTGATCTGGTTGCTTTCCAAGTGGAAGCGGAGGATGTGGTGTAAGAATAGGTGAGTCTAGAGAGCGTTATGTTTGAGGATTAAAAAATAGCAAGATCACTCGTCACGCACGCTTGTTACATGCCGAAACATGACGAACGGGAGGTTCGACCTTGTAGCCGTCTCGTGTTCGACACCGATGACGATGCCTTTATCCATGAGAACAGCTACAGGAATCCATTCCGTAAGTAAGGGTGAGAGTAACACCTGTGGTACTCACATAGTGGGTAGAAATCAAGAGGTATATTGACACTTTCCTTGACGTAATCTGGCTCAAGGTTGACTGCATCTACAGGAGACGGTGATTCGATTGCGAGTGCATTCATCCATACACGGATGCTCTCCCCGTCATATCCCCAGAGCGAATTCTCCAATGTTCCTATTCCGCGTAGATGGATCCAACAGAACTCGATACGATCCGCCAAAATCTGCATGTCATATTTGACCTCCTGGTCTCCTGACTAAAAAAAAGTTAGCATTCCTGATTACTGCACTAAAATCCGACAGTGATCACTTTTCTTGGTCTGAGCAACACTAGCTTTCCACCCACAATCATGAGAACAGTGGCAACAGCCAAATCATCAGTGGGGTCACCCAGTTCTACAAGATAATCAGTGAAACGGCTGTAGGAAATAAGATGAGACATTTACATACGCTTCTGGGCGCTTGGTATCATCCAACTCAGAACGCGGACTGCACTAGGTGCCGCGATAACACCGTCAAAATTGATACTGCCACATAGATGCAACTTTATAGTATCCGCGGTCGGTATGATCAGGTAGTGGTATAAGGTGTTGTCTGCGGTGTACACGAGCAGCGAGTTGTCGACAAGAGACAAAATGACGACGGGTGAATTCATAACCTCGCGATGCAGCACGTTCTGATTGCTGAGCTCAAGATCTCGAGAATATAGACGTATCTAAGTTCCGTCAGAATTTCATTTCGGATTGAATGGGAAAGAAACCAGACGGACCTGGTATGTTTTAGATACATCCACAGCTGCGATCAGGACGTGGTGGAACCATAGAAGCCCTCCTCTGACAGCGAAAGCTTGCTCCTGCCGATCGTCGGCGAAAATCTTCCACCGTCCAGATGTTGAGCTGTAGTGAACAAGTCCTCGTCGCCCTGCGATCGCAATGAGCCTACCGTCGGCGCTAAGCGCCGAATATCGTATCGGCCAATTCGCGGAGAGATAGCTCTGCGGGATCTACGTAGTGTCAGCAAAGCAGAATCATACTTCGATGCATACAGTAGAGGCGGTGCCTACTTTGATACGCTGCCAAACGTCTGACTCTGGATTTATTACACTCATGTCTGGTTGATCAGTCCCCCGGTAAACAAGCACGCGGTCATCCATTTGGAGGAAGGCATATTGAGTGTTATCCTAAGACAAGGTGAATGAGGCAGTAATACGACTGCGAGAAAGACTTACCGGGGAATGTTGCGCGGTGGTTGCACTCTTGGCAAACGGTAACACGAAGAGTTGACCATCAGGGCCTTCAGCCTTTGTCAATACATTGCAATGACGTTATATCAAGGACTCACAATTGGAAGCCGAATGAGCTAAAGTGACAAGTTCAAAGTTTCCGGGTACCCAAAACTGCATACAAGGATATCAGAGGTTATGCGAATGGTTTAGGGGTTTCATACTGACAAGGTCACGCATTCCGTACATAAATGCGTCCTGGAATCTAGAAAGGGAATGCTATCAATGAATTGCCATAAGACAGTGGATGCTTTATGGCTTACTTCTCGCTATCAACCTCACCGTCAACTCCGGAGCCCCAGGCGAGACATCGGCCGCCAACGCTCCAAATAGCCCATCCATGCTGCCAACCAACGGCCAGAACGTATCCATCCGAGCTCCACTCCATTGCACATACAGGTCCTAGTTTCTCCTTATTATACAGATAGGGTATCTCGAGAGACTGGGCCTTGGGCGTTAAACCTTCCTCCGAAGGAAGGTTAGCATATTCTACGGTTCCACTACCCAATACGTTTAATGTTGTCTTCACCATGAGAGCGAGCGACTACACGTACCCGTGCATGCCTACTGCAACAAGCGAGAACTTTGCGTTTATAGCGACTGCCATGGCCCGCCTTGGCTCGTCGTATGCATATTGATCTGCATCTGGGTCATCCGGCCGCACTAGCCGCCGCTTTTGGACCCATCTCGGAGGTTCAACTTTGTGGATACAAGTACCATGCCATTGCTGGCTAGGTTGTGTATCCGCAAGATTTAGAATGTTATCCAGTCGTTCCTTGTGGTATGACGTCTAAGATCAACATTGACACAGAAGATCCACCGACGAAACTTACGTGATGGGAGATGTTTCCTCTCGAGATATCCAAAGCTCCTTGTTGCATATCCAGATTGTCAAATAGTTGGACGAGATATGCGCATCCATCAGAAGTGATCCAAGTCTCCGTCCCAGTGGGTCTCGAATATGATATTTTCGTAACGGTCACTACACCGATGAATGTCAACACTTGGAAGCTCCCGTAGCCCTATATGCGTACCGTTGCTGTCCACAAGCCATGGATATTCGTATTCACTGAGCGTCCAAGTATCATATCGATTGAACTTCTCCTCGTTGTCATCAAATTCATCATCCTGCTGTTGCACTGTTGGCCAAGGTATACGTTGTACTGAAGGTGGGCTTCTTGTCGAAAATAATAGATAGTCTCTTCTTGGCGAAACACTAATGAGATAGTATAAATAACTCGTCGCTTTTGTGATAACTTAAGAGAACGCACCTCAATAAATGACCTTCAATGCGAATGACGCCTTCAAAACGCAAGGAGATAGATGGTAATGGGAGCGCTTCGCCTGGGCCAGGAAGGAAATGCCTCTGAGAGCTAGCGGTTGAAGCTGGGGTCTCGTACGGCCTCTCCTCCGGATTTCCTCCGACCGTGACCAGCACAAGGTATGAGTGGGTCGTCTAACGCGAACGCATGTCAGGATTGAACTTCCCACTGATATTTCCCAACGAACCTGTATCACAATTTTACCCCCATCCGGAGACCACTCTGCTGCTATGTTCTCTCCATGTTCGGCCAGAGAGGTTGACGTACGGGATAAATGGGCCAAGACAGCAGAAGGCTATTCGTGACGCATGAAGATATTCTCACAGTCGCTGTCGACAATGGGTCTCACGCACTCGATGTTTCCATACGGACAGGCCATTCTTCGCTAGTGTGCAGAAGAGCGTTTTGCGCGGACTGGGACATAGCGCAATAACTGGTTCGTGCGGTAGAGGAAGAGGTGGTGCAGAAGAGAGTTGCCTTGCAGCGGATGTGGGGAAATACATGGACAGCTAGCCGTTAAACCTAGTAGTTCGACTGTGAACGTCGTTTATTGTGAAGGGTACACATCAAGTCGCGGTTCTGTTCAATGCCACGGATATTTCAAACTGAGCGGATGAGGATCAGGTACATGTTGTATTCCAATTAGCCGCCTTTTAATAGGTTCACGTGGTATATGGTAAGCGGAGAGTATTGTTCTTTGCAGGCAAATCACTAAAAATACAGGATAGTACACTTGCAAGTATTGCAGCGAGAGGCTGAGTGCGACCTAAAATAATAATACTACCAACGTAAATGTGCGATCGCGAACATTCACCCCACTGGAAGCCTTTCGACACCATGAATGCGCCCGAGACATGACTTCTGTTTCCCATTTAGTTTTATTCTGTGCGTCATGAAGGGTTAGGTGTGGGTGGATCGCTTCCGTCGTACGACGACGCTATCCAGCCAGAAGAATACCGGTAAGAGTCCAGGAAAGAACTTGAACCGCCTAGCGTCATAGGTTGCATACGCGCTTGACGAAGAAGACCTAGGACAAGGGAGAGACCCTCACGAGACTAACGAAGATAATAACGTATAGTGAGCAAAAGCATATAATTTCCGGGATTCTAGGACCTACCCTCTGGACGTTCGCCTTGAACCGGGCGAGACTGTGGCTTTCGAGCCTCTTCGTGAGGCCCCATCCAAAATTCGAAACGAAACGAGCTTCGGTTTTTTGCAATGTTTTACTAAAAGAGGGCGTATGTCTATAAGGATTGCGGTCAATGAACGGGTATACGGTACTCACCCGTCCTCAGTTCGTTGAAGCGTAACATCTTCCTCCACCCTCATCACTTTGACATGATCCAGGTTTTTGGTGGTGCAACGCACGACCCCGTTCAGGGGGTCTACTTCGCTCTCCTCAATGATCCAACTCTCCGCCTTCGACATGATCCCTTGAGGTGCCCACTTCGGTAGTGAGCCCCGCTTCAAGATAAGACGAGTGGTGACCATGGTTCCCGTGGGACTGACAGTCCGCGAAATAACGTCGCACGAGACGACATGGGATGCGAATGGGTTGGGGTACCGCAAGAAGAAAGCGAGAGAAACAGTTGGCCAGGGATCGCTGCACACACATCAGGAACGTTTTCACGAGGACTGACAAGTTCTGCGTGTGTGAAACTCACTCATACAAGAAGGTCTGCGAGAAGAACTTCATGGAGGGCGATCCCGCTAGTTGTTCAGGTGTTCAGAATGGTGAAGGTAGTGGTAATGTTGTATTAATTGGGTGTGGTAGAGAAGAGCGGAGGTAAAAGGAGAGATGGGAGTTGGAGAGGCTCAGAAGTACTGAGTGGGCCTAACGCTTTCGGCGCGGGTGTGCGTTTGCGGCTCCATGGAATCACGCTCCGGGACTTTGCCTTTTTGGGGTCTAGACGCTGGACCAGGGTGCAACTGTGTAGAGAACAGGCGGCGAGGCATGTCCAGCTGACTCCAAAAGAAACATCAAGAATGCGTGTACGCATGGAAAGAGGACTGATTATACAAGGTAGTATGATACGTGACACCTCTTAATATAAACACATGGATGAACCCCCAGATCGTTAATGGTATTCTTCGTCCCTCACCGTCAAATCTTCTGATACAAACACCCTAAGACCATCAAAAGCGGGCCTTACCCATAAATCTTCGCCCGCTTCTATCAGCTGTAGCCCTTGTCGTTCAACAGCGGTCAATCTTTCTTCCTCCTTTTGCTTTCCACCTAAAACTTCGCCGATCGTGACGTACTCTTCATGCGATACCTCGTGCCCAAAACCAGTTAGATAGGTCCTCTGCGCACCCATACGTCTCGCTACTTCCACAGCATCCGCAAGCCCCAGGTGCGACGTATGTGATTGGAGCCGCAGACAATCGAGCACGAAGACAGGAGGCACTGGAGATCGTCGATCATCATCTGCGGAGCGTTTGAACAGTGACCAAACATCCTCTGGTATGTGTGAGACATCCGAAAGATAAACCACCGCGTCTTGAATGATGAAACCAAGGCAGAAATACGGCCGAATCTTATTCGTAATTTCTGGCATTACGTCCGGATAACGAGGAGTTCCCGGTACTTCCGGAGGAGTGGATGGGGTGGTAGAAGCTGGAGAAAGTGAACTAGGTGTGGGACAAAACTCCAGAGGCGGCGCCGAAGAGAAGAATCGCCCGTGATGCACTAGACGCAAAGATGAGCCCGCAGTTCAATATGATCCGGTAGAAAACGCACCTGCGAATGGCGTAATCTGGATACCGGTCCCTTCTATCTCAAACGGTACCCGGTCGTCGATAATATGCCACTTAAATTCTGGCACCTAAATTATGAGTGAGAATTGCCACATTATAGGCACCAGCCGTTATACTCACATCTCCGCCGCCAGATGCAAACTCTTTTGAGACGAGGTAAGGGAACGCCCTTTGAACTTCACGGAAGGTGTGCGATGTCACATAGAGGTCGACGTGTGGCTGTATTGCGCTACGAAGCGTCCATCCTGATAAACTTTGTAAGCTCTCGGTTATAAATGTACAAATCCTCACAACATACCTCGAAGATCGTCTAGTCCATTCATAGCTATCGTGCATCGGCATTAGGCCGTGAGGTAAGGGCAAATGATAAAGCAGACGTACCATCGGCATGAGCGTGTGTAATCAAAACAGCATCGATGCGGCGCAGACCGTACTTCGGGAACCATTCTACTGCAGCTGTCTGGAAGCTCTTTCCGACGTCTATCACAATGGTCCTGAAGAGATAAAACCCGTTCAATATTTGCATAGTATAGACAGAAATGAATACATACACTTTCTGTCCGTCCTGACCGGGGAGCCGGATTGCAACAGATGTGTTCCTCTGTAGCATCGAATGATTATGTTAGGAATTGCAGACTAGCAGACGGTAGTATATGCGTACTCGAATATTCTTCTTTCCCTCCGGATGCAGCGTCGACAGACATGTCCGACAGGGCTTCGCACCCGGAGGTGCTGTGAGACAATCGACATGGGGGAGACTGGACGATGTGCCCGTTCCGAGGAAGATCAGCTCAACGGGGTCCTCAACGACAGACGAATGCATTTCTAGAGATCCCATGGTTGTTGTGGGTGATGAAGAAAAGATATGGGGGCGCCAGTGGGCCACAAGTTTACTAGTCGGTTTTCTTTATATTTTCAGCGTGCCGCCACAAACTGGCCGCCGACTTTAGACTGACAGGAGGAAATCTGAATCTGATAAGCACGTGGTCCACACTCCGAAGAGTTCGCAAGAGAGATAGCCAGCCGCTGTGCTGAGAAAGCTTGAAAAAGAGTCCGTCTGGTGTTGTGCACATTTTGGTGGTCGACAACGGAATCCGTGTTGACTCCAGCGTCGCGTCTTCCACACGAAAGTTTTTGACGCAAGCCCCCGCCTCGTCGCACCGGTCCGCTCAGGCCCGGGTAAATCAATTTCCTTTCATGAAAGACTCGAGATCGAGAGTCATTCAAAGGGTTCGTGGTAGGCACGATAAAACAAAGCAAATACAGTGATAATACATGGAATGCACAACATGATACAAATTTGCACTGGGCTTCTTACCGCTGAGCTCATGCGTATGCTCATTTAGTGAAAACTGTAAGGAACCGTCAGACGAAGCATGTGAGTTAAGATTGAAGTCGAAACGGACTTGAGACCACATCTTCGTCTTGTAACAAATGACTGAGGCCGACCTTCTGCGCGTGCGGAGAAAACTTGGACGATTTGCCCTGGAAAATACGATTACACACTGGCTTTCACCGAGTAGCCGGACAACATACCCTGACGAGATATCAGCACAGGCACAGGATATATGACGTTAATATCACTAACCAAATAAGACCGTACCGGAAATTGGCAGCTAGCGAGCGATGGATGCCATTACACACGTCCTGTGTTTGACAACTGTGAGATAAACAGACTCGCACACGGAAAAATACACCCCAGTACCTCGACGGTGGCGCCCTTCCGCAAACACACCGGATCGTGAATATCAGGATGAGCTCCACGTTTCTTTGTATAAACTTTCACCAGGCTCAGTTCTTCCCAGATACGCTCAACAAGATAATCCAAACTGTAAGGGGTTAGTAAATTCTCGAGAGCACGGCCTTTCTACTGACTTCAGGCCGAGTTCGCAGCTAATAACCACTGTGTGATCCTGACGCGCAAGTTTGTCCATAGTTTCTAGGCTGATTGCGTCGACTTTGTTGTAGACGTCTGGCGTGGATAAAATGATGTAAGGCACCGTGGATGCAAGGACATCCGAAAAACTCACAAAGGCAAGGCATGTACTTCCGAGTTCCTAAAGAGGAATACATTAACCAATGATATTCAACAAAGTTGAAAACTTGCTGCACCTATGAGAACGTCGATAAACTCATCTGTAGTTATCTTCGGTGGATGGGTCTGGATGAGCATATCATAATCGATGAAAGCGTTGATGTGCTCACATCCTCTCGGATCATAACGTCACAGTTGTGCAACTTATCTAAGGAACAGTCAGCAACGGATCTGAGTAACCTGTTTAGGTTCACACTGACAGCCTGCGAGGATGGTCCGAATGGTTTTCTCATCGGTTTTAGTTAATTTGACCGTCGTGTTCAGCTGAACGAATATCAGCGATGCCCGCAACATTCCGTGCTTTATACTGACCGTGATCTACGACAGTGAAGAACGCGAAAAATCAACAAAATGGCGGAAGCGCAAGGTGTCTATCACCTACCCCACCAGTTGTCTTCCGTTTGAAGACTACGTCGGGTTTCCTCTTGTTAAGTCTGATGCCAACTGCGTCAAGCTCGATTTCTAGCAACTTGCGTTGTTGTTCAGACTTTGTTGCATCCAGCATGACTAGGATGAGGTCAGCCGTTTTCGCTGTCGAGACAACCTGGCGACCCCTTCCTCTGCCCTGACTGGCGCCTTCCACGATACCTGGCAAATCGAGAAGCTGAATGCGAGCACCTTGATACTCGAGAACACCAGGAATAGCCTTGCAGAAGGTCAACGTCATATACAGCTGGTGTTTTATGATATTACGTGTGACTTACGGTTAGTGTAGTGAACTCATATGCCGCAGCCTCGGAGGCGGTGTGTGTGCATTTACTTAGCAGTGTCGACTTTTGAATTTGAGGCAACCTTATGGTCAGCATGAGCCTTCGATATAATGCCTGAGCTCGCATTACCTTGCCGACGGACGGAAAGCCGATCAAAGCCACTCTGGCGTCGCCAGATTTCTGGACATCGAAGCCAGACCCAGCGCCACCGGACTTTGATGTAGGCTCGAGGAGTTGAGCACGATAGCGGGCTAATTTGGCTTTCAAGAGTCCCAGATGATATTCGGTCGCCTACTTCGGCAAATAGCATGTTGAGCTATATTCGGCATTGCAGTGTATACTGCGGTGGAGTCACCTTATTCTTCTGCGCTGCGATGGGTGAGTGTATGAGCATATACTTGACCCGACAAGGTTCAAAGATAACTCACTCCTCGCCATTTCCTCTGTTTTGACGGACACGCGGTTCAGTAATTGAATCATAAATGACGAGCAGTTGGTGTGATCTGACCCTCAATCTCCTTGATCTATTAAAAATGAGCAGTTGCAGACCACAGAATGGCAGTCTTGCTGACCTTTTCTACGATACCCATGTTGAAAGCTGTGATAGTGTAGTCGAGGTGAGTGATGGTCTGCAGCAAACGGACTCAAAAGAGAATCGAGATGCGAAATGTGTTTAGCGCCCAGGAACGATGCGCGCTAAAATAGTTTCAATTGCAATATCGACCTTGCGCATATGTCGGCGTTCAACTGCGTACGAACACAGCCGAAAGGCTTTTCAGGCTCGTTTTTCATGAAACTCTCATCTCAGCTCCCCACCCCCCGAACATGAGAAGGCACATGCCAACGTTGTATACTCATCCTGAAAACGACGCGGACGACGAAGAAGAGGGGGGCAACTGGGCGACCTCTTCTCGCCACTCTTACTCTTCCTCCTCTGTACATGCTTCTGGTTCCAAAGGGCGATCCAAAGGACGGCAAAGATCCACATTTTCCCCAGGACCGCACACGTCGCAAACGCTCCCATATAGAGCCAATCGTAGCATCTACAACCAATTTGTCAGGCGATACCGACCGGGCTTAGGCGTCGAAGATGATCCTCGCAGTGACCCCGACAGTCACTACTACAGTCGAGGGTTAGGTCAGCTGTTGGATGGCGGGGATAGTGACGACGAAGATATGCGGGGAAGTACCATAGGCTCAAGTATTGACGGCTATGACCGTCTATCTTCCCTCATGCTCGACTCCGAACCCGTTGAGCCTGAGACTTTGGAGGATCGCGAGCGTTTAGAATGGCAGGCAATGCTGGCCTCTGTGCTTGCTGGGGATGTCCTAAAGTCGGAGAATACGCGAATTGCCGTAGCGTTGAAGTCGTCCATGGAGGAGGAGAACAATCTTCGTGCAAATTTGTGGCTAGGCATTCGTGCTAGAGTACACGGGAGGCCCGAGAACGACGAACGACGTAGCCTTGAGGAGCGTCGACTGCGTACCGTAGATGCCATCGTTAAAGAAGTTCTCGCCTTTCGTGTCACCGACGTACCTCAAGATGGTATGCTATCGCCAGCAGACCACGCTTTACGACAAGTCAACGCCATCTTACGCCGGCTGGATATTGTATACTCGCTATACCCCAGCATGCGCAGTTTCTACAACGACTATCGTGCCGCTACCGAGACGGAGTTCCAGGCTCGATGTGATACCCTAAACACATGGTCGACAGTTATCACATCTCTTCGCCAACAAATATCTTTACTGCGCAAATGGACGGGTAGCGAGACGTTGAACGTAACCCAACCAATTTCCAGTGGGGCCGACTCGTTCCCTGGTCCTCATACCACAGCCGAGAACTCAGGCGGCACGCCGTTTGTAGAACGCCTGCTAAAGGAAGAGTCTATCCAGAGGCAGTTTGAGAAAGGATCCATGACGACAATTCACGCTCTAGTCGGAACCACCCGCGATGCTCACGTTAATCTGGCCCCGATGTTTATAAAGATGAACCTCCCTTCTTTCGAGCAAGAGCTAGTCCCTCTCGTCTCGTTTCTTACCAACCTCGCACAGGCTGTACTTCGTGTGCGCCTTGACTATGCACAGAAGCTCAAGAGCCCCGACATTCTGATCATTGACCAAATGACTGAGGATCTCAAGGTCAAAATTGGGTTCGCTTGTACTCTAAAGCGGCAGTATGAGGCGTTTTTGATTCCGGATCCTGGAGGAAACTGGAAGCTACCGCCCTGCATCAGCGACGACTATGATTCCGTTATCTTGGAGGCGCTCACTTTCTTCTTCAAGCTTATACACTGGAAGTTAAAGAGCGGTGCGAAAGGTATTTACTTTAAGGAGACAGACGTCATTGAAGCCCAATGGGCTACTTTCAGTGATGTCAGTCTCACTGTGCCCGGAGGGGCCTCCTTAGTATCAGAACAGCTATGGTAAGCGGTCAATTCGTTTTGCGAATATATTCCTGATACAACTCTACCAGCGCCCTTACAAACAAGTTGATGGTGCGCGTGACCAATTACTTCGACACCCAAATACGAATTCCCATCGCGTCAGGAGAAAAGGCTCAGCAGATGCTAAATAACTTGGAGAGGGGCTCCAACACACCTGATGGAACTAGCTCTGCTTTCCAAACTCACCTGAGGGACGCAGCTGGTAACAAACCTATGTCCAACGAACAGCTTGTGAGTTGGTACGGGAAAATACTGGAAGGCGTAAAACAACGTTATAGGAAGCTGCAACGTTTAGCACGGTGAGATCAACTTGTTATTACTATCACGTATACCGATTTACTCATTAGCGTGCAGCGTGCTTACCCAGAGATTTAGTAATTCGGCGGAGTATAATTTGGCCGACGCTCCAATGGATCTCTTCATCGCAGCTCTTGTAGAAACAGATCATTGCCTCGTCTATACTCAAGCATTCGAGGCAGATGGAACGTACATAATCGCCCCTCCAAATTTACGGGAACGCCCTGAACAGATTCGCCGGATCCTTATGGAGGCTTTTCATATAAACGAAGTTGATGAAGGCTCTTGGCTCCTGGATAGCGGGGAGGGCGAAGGATATGAAGATGATGAGGCCAGATATCTTCTTGTGTTATCCCCTAGGACCCGCTTCCTGTGGAATGGGCTGGTGCTCATGCTTCATCTCCCCAAGTTCGAACTGAAGCTCGCAGATAATCGGGTACGCCTCATCGCAGATGGTCCCCAACATCGGCTGGCGTTGGCGAAACAGCAGTTTTCAGATATCTTCCTACTGTATGACGAGGATGGGGAAGAAGTTGAATCGTCTTTACCCGCTCTTCCTTACATAATCGAACACCAAGCTCACCTGCCGTCAGTAAATCACGAATTGCGGAAGATCAATCGCGCCACCAACCGCTTGGCGGAGTCCATAGTTGATTCTGTGCACTACGTTCGAGCTGCTCTTCGGGACGCTCTGGGTTATCAGGAATTACTGGAGAATTGGTATGTGTTTGCGTCGGAGCACGGGCAACACGTACAGAAGTATATGGATGCCACGTCTTCGTTGAAGTTTCATCGACTGTTGATCACGTTGGCTATTTCATGGGTTTCGTTCATCTGCGACGACTGCGATCCCAATGATCGCAGGACCTTTCGATGGGCAGTCACTGCTTTGGAATTCACCCTTCATCGCACTCGCAGGAATAATATCCTGCAATTACCGGACGAACAATTCGAGATGCTTCGGCAGAAGGTTGCGACCTGTATGACGCTTCTCATCAGCCATTTCGATATCCTCGGTGCTAGGTCAACCCTAGAAGCCAAGCGGGAGAAGGAAAGACAGGAGGAACTGTTGAGACAGAACGCGATCGTCGACCGACTAGACGAAGAGGATGACCTGTCGATGTTTCCAGAGGACGAGAACAACACGGCACCGTCTTACTTGGACCCACATCTTCGAATCTTCTGGGACAAGACGACTGGCGCAGTCACGGAACTTGAGGGTCGCCGAGCACTTGTCGGAGCAGAGCAGCATACAGTCGGGCGAGTCCTCGACGAGGAGAAACTTGTCGATCGATCATTAGTTTTCCTCGCCGGTTCGAGCTCGAACATCGCTATCCGCTGGCAGCAGGGCAGGTTTATCGGCGCAGGCTCCTTTGGCTCTGTCTATCTCGCGGTTAACCTCGATTCGGGCTCTTTGATGGCAGTAAAGGAAATCAAGTTTCAGGAGGTTGCAGGTCTGTCGAATCTCTATACCCAGATCAAAGAAGAACTGTCTGTGATGGAGATGCTTCACCATCCCAACGTGGTGGAGTACTATGGCATCGAGGTGCATCGTGATAAGGTTTACATTTTCGAGGAATACTGTCAGGGAGGAAGTCTCGGTGCGCTCCTGGAACATGGTAGAATCGAGGATGAAGGTATCATCCAAGTCTACACAATGCAGATGCTGGAAGGGTTGGCATATCTACATTCGATGGGCGTGGTCCATCGCGATATAAAGCCGGACAGTAAGCGACGTTTCTATACTTTCTCATCGATATCCCTAATGCCTTACGTAGATATCCTTCTGGACCACATGGGCGTCATCAAGTATGTTGACTTTGGCGCAGCCAAGATTTTAGCGAAAAATCAACGCACAATGCAACGCTCCCGCCGGGCGCCCCCGGATGCATCAATACCTGGCATCGGACCTGCTGGTACCAACAACAGCTTGACGGGTACCCCTATGTACATGTCCCCAGAAGTCATCAGGAATAACAAACGTGGGCGGCATGGTGCCATGGATATATGGTCATTGGGCTGTGTCGTTCTGGAATGTGCTACTGGTAGGAAACCTTGGAGTAACCTTGACAATGAATGGTGAGTACTTGGTTGGTTGGATGGCGTATGAATATTGACTGATAAATGTAATCAAGGGCCATTATGTTTCACATCGGGGTGGCTACGCAACATCCTCCATTGCCCGAGCCAGGGCAATTAAGCGAGAAAGGAATCGACTTTATCAAGCAGTGTCTTATCATAGACCCTGTCAAACGACCCACGGCGGTCGAACTCATGGACCATCCATGGATGCTGGACTTCCAGGACCTCCTGAGGAACTTCGAAAAGTCTGAGCTTGCCACCAACCCGCCCTCGGATATCCCCACAGATCCAGCGTTCGATTCCGCGTCCGTTGCTCGCCAGGCCGCCATCGAGAAAGAGAAAGAAGTGGAAGCGATCCAGTCCACTTCTCCTAGCACGTCTCCTCTCGAGGTATCTTCCGGATCGGACTCTTCATTAGATGGCTCTCCTACAACTTCACCATAGTTTTATCTTTCGTTCCTTCCGTATATGCCTCTAGCTCTGTAGCTTAGTTTGCTGCTTTTATGTCCTTTTGATTTCTGCAGTCGTATCTTTCTGTCGCATTTTTCTTCGCATCGTCATACACAGTATTGGGTGAAATATTACTACAACCGTTCGCGCAAAAAAAGTCTAAAACGCGTAACTGACTGACAGAAAAAGCTATGCTATACAAGGTGTGCTACAGAAAACAAAAGTGAACCATCCTGTGGCTTCGTGCGAAGTAAAATAACAGTCAAATTGAACTTCCATCACTCGATCATCCAGCGTTTCCCTTTCATCGACATCGTGGAGTCAGTGCTGATGCTACTGGACACGCTGTGTTGGCTGCTCCCGCTTGTCTGACGAACGAGGGATTGCGTAGAGAGTGTCGGCTGAGGGTCGAAAGGGGCAGCATCCTTCGCGAAGAAGCGGGGTCCAAGTTTGCGAGGAGCGGACATATACGCTGGGGGTGGGACAGACGGACCAAATCCGTAGGCGGCTGAATAGGTGGGGACGGGTGCTTCATACGAAGGGAAGTCCACTTTCTCCTCATCTCCTCCCTTCTCGTTGTAAGGGAGTGCAGGCTCGAAGTCGTCACCTGGGAGGGGCTCCTCTGCGTTCACTTGTGTGAAAAGAAGAGAGTTTACTATGTGGACCGTAATAACACTGGGGGGATTGAACTTACAGTGACGGGACAAGCCCTTGCCGAAGTTCGTTCGGCAGTAAATACCCAGTATAAAGGTAACGAGAGCCAGGAATACTGACGCCGTTGCCATGAGGCTGAAGAATAGCCACTCGACGAATGTCCACCTGAATGAAGGTGCGATGAACATCGCAGACCATCCCACCAAGTAGAGGAACGAGAGAAAGAGGAACACAGCCATCGATATTTTATGCTCCCGACGGACGGATATCCATCCCTGTAGGCTGCCAGTCAGCGGAGAACATTTTGAAATATACAAATTCAACATACGATTGATAGCCAAGGGATTACAAGCTGATAAAGAAGCGTCAGCCTGCACCTATCCCTGATAAAACATACCAACATACCACTAAAATCAGACTAACAGGATACTTGTATCAGCATCTGCCCCTCAAGGCAATTTAGACCAAGGGACTCACATGGCAATAGCCCGGAAAGCATCAGCACGGTGTGTCAACTTAGCGATATCGCCGTTATATATTTGGTCCACCCAAAGTGCCGCAGTGACGACTATGAAAAAGACGGAGAGCTGAACGACGATGGAGAAGATGAGGACACTGCGATAAGCTCGGCTCATAGTCAGAGATGCACCAATCCTCTTGAAAGTCTGCCATCCAAACGACTAGAAGAAATGCCCAAGGATAATGATCAGATACTGCTCCTAGGGGTCTTTATTATGATGGACTCACTTTCATGAGTTTCCACGACAGGAACGCCGATATAATAAGGGCAAGGACGTTCAAAGCAAGTGTGGGGATTTCAGCTCTGGCACGTGCAGTCCAGTAGTCCGGAAGGAGGTTGATGCCACAGGCACCATCCGTTGTCAAACGGGTGAAGCTAGTGTGGAAGGTGTTCGTGTTCACGAGTTGGAAAGCTGACCATCCTGTAGCTAGTACGTGGGTGAGGAACGATGCAACGCTGCGAGAAAAGCAAATTTATCAGAGAAAACCTTAAACTAATGAAATAAGATCACTAACATGTGCGGGGGTGATTCATTGAGGATTGCCACAATCGACATGCCCAGAACCCAGAAGGAAAAGCCGATGAACACGATATCTTCTCGCTTGGTGTTGTCAACTCTGCATATGCTGTTAAGTCCAGAATCTGAGGTATGTAAATACTAGCCAGCTTACGCTGAAACCGGCCAATTTAAAGCAACGAGACAGTTATGGGAGAGAGTGGCTGAGCCCTGTAGGCCATGCAGCCCACCAACTTGAACAGTGGATTGTCCACTAGTATTTACCACAGCTGAGATAACGTGAGGAGTATCTCGCTGGTGAGCATCAATCAAAACGGATAAATCATCGTTAGAAAGCAGAGCGGACGAACCTTGCGCTGGCGATTGTCGTTTCCCTCGTCTTCCTCGTCCTCGTCCTCTTCCTCGTCATCATCCCCGTCATCATCCCCGTCTTTATCGGAAACCGCGGAGTGCGACGGAGTGGATGTGACGGTGAGCGTTTGGGTGGTCTTCACGATGGAAGACTTTGTAATGGTGCTTTGTAATGGCGCCAGGTCCACTGTAGGTCGTACTACCACTGTGACAGTGCTTTTATGCGCTGATGCAGAAGCGGTTGATGATGACTGCAATGACTCAGATGCAGAGGATGATGCAGATATGGAGGACGACACAGAAGATAAAGAGGCGAGGGTAGAAGAGGGGGCAGAGGGTGATGTGGACAAAGAGAGAGACGGGCTACTCTGCGCCACGATTGAGGAAAGAGAGGAAGATGCTGCAGATGAGGCGGGTGAAACGAAATCTGACGCAAGCGCAGCGATAACTTGACTTCCCGTGGTGTTATCGGAAGATGTACCGTTCCAGATAACTTGACAAGAACTAGCATCTACTGTGCTTGGAGCGTAATTACAGAGACGTAGGTCTTGGCCAAGCACCGTGAAACCTGCTTCAGTTGCGTTTCCCTGCTTGATGATGTCGCCGAGAAACTTCGCTGCACTGGCATTGATACTGAACGCCTGAACTTGGAAAACGACTTGAATAATGCAGTGAATGAGGGAGAAAGTGAAATAAAAGATAGTGATCCTGGACAATGTGATCCGATCCACCTAATAATGGTAACAAAGTGAGCATGTATCGTATGACCAAAGAATGCCGCCCAGATACTGGTAAAAGTCCAGGAAGAGAGTGGCTCCATCGTAGTCAAGGGTCGGAATATGAACACTCACAAGCAATTTCAACTTCGCGGGTATCGGCACATAGGCCCACAGCTGCTTAACGCGCATAGCAGAAGAATCTAGGAGGCGAAACATAAATTAATCCGTGTCCGCTATGTTTCAGAATTGCTGTGCGCTCACCAAACTATGATCTGGACGTGTAAAAGGATATTGCCGCTAGGGCTAAAGACACGAGTAGATCGGCCAGCCAAGGTCGTGCCAAGTAAATCGGGGGCGGTATGAATGGCGGCCCAGCCGAAATACAGCAGAATATGATAGAGAAAATGAAGGGAAGGGGAAGAGAAGGTGGTGGGGAAAGAGAGAGGTGGTCGTCGCTGTATCTGCTGAGGACGACTACCACCAACACCATGTTCGCTTGATGGGAACAGGTTGTCATGCAGAGCGGCCCGATCTTATCTAAGGGCAACCCGGTAATCTGATCTCCTCCCGAGTGATCTGCACTTCCCTCGATCGCCCGATCTAGTCCGTCGTCATAATATAATATTTAATGGCATCGCCATAGTACAGCCTACACTCGGTACCAGTGTTTCTCTCCAACCATCCAATGTGTCGTCTTCTCTTCGCTGTTGTTCGCAGGAGAATCATCAAACAAGTTCTCGCCCTCCACCACACAGCGCCGCACATAACGTCCCTCCAATAGGTGCTCCAAGAGCTCACCAACCTCATGGCGATCATATACTGACCTCAACCGCCAGCGAATTTCGGCCTAAAGATCATCAGTGGGCTGTGATTCAGACCTGGGCTCTAGAACATACCTGCGATATCCCCGGGCGGAAGGCGATGACACCGATCACTGCTCTGCAGGCTGCTTCCCACACCTCCGGGATCTCTCTCCCATGGATATCAAGCCATCGTCGCGGTAAAACCCGCACACACGTATCCTCATTCTGGGATACGATCACCGTCCACGTCTGGAGATGAAGAGAAGAAACAAGGACGACCTCGGTGTAGCCAGTCCAAAACGCCAATGGAGTATTCGAGTTCGTCAACAGAGCGATTGTTTCGGGAAGCCATTGCACTGCATCGGGGTCTACTTGAGCCTGAACAGGATATCAACAATCATTCAGCTCTCATACTATAGAAATAGCCCTACCAGTTGGGTTTTGGTCACGCCATCAGATCCGGCTTGAGCTAATACTTCAAGAACACGGCTGAGTAGTCGTGACTTGGGTTCGTCTAGGCAGCCTTCTATCAACTTCGAAGACTCTGATGTTAGGCAAGCGACACAGTCCACCAGACCCGAAGTTGATTTGCGACAACATGCTTGCTCGCCAGAGATTGTTTTGCCATGATTACCTAGTAGACCCGTACTCTGCGTGGGTTCCCATTCGACAGGTGTAGCCTGCACTTCCATATCCTCAGAAGCTGTTGGCAATCGATCATTACGCCTGGGTGCATCTGATAAGCGAACAAGAAACGCGGTCTCGATGTCGTCGTCATCTGCGACGGGATCAACACTGGTATGCACGAACATCAGGTAGGCAAGACTCACCGGCTTTCTTACTATTCCAGTCTATGGTGAGACGCGTAGCTTGGACATGCGTCGTGTCGATTTTGAAGTCGATCTACCAGTGCATGCTCAATGATGTGGATTCCACGAGAAGGTGTGCGATAATTTTACCTTGTTCTCTGACACTAGTTGAAGTAGAGTAGCAGTATCACCGTCGCTGGCGATCAAGGGCCATTCGCGCCAACTCGGCTCCTCTTCTCGTTGAGACAACAAATCCTCCAGAGCTGCCGCATCCTGGAACAATTCTCCGGCAATAGATCCTCCAATGGCGTTTTGGTTGCTGATATATGGAAATTCAATTGGATATCAAGTAAGATTGTGGCGTCACACATACGTTTCAGATATTTTTAATGTTCTTCCGGGCTTAGGCTTGCTGGGATCACGAACAAGCTTTGATACAACACCCCGTTCAAGAAGTTCAGCCATTGCACGCTTTACAGATGTATCGCCTGCACTCCGTAAGAGGCAAGAAGCATGATCCGTGTCGTAACTCTCGTTAGGAGTTCCCAAAGTCATCTATTTGAAAAAGTAAATAAATGTACAAGCGAGCTTGACTTCATTCGCACCTTGAGAGCGATATCCGCAACATAGATAGACTCTGATGGATATGACCGAGATGGTGGCAGCTGGTTTCCACCGAGGACAAACGACTGCTGAGCAACCTGTTTTTCCCGACCTTCCTCTGCAGCCCCGTTCCACATGAAGTCCCATGACGGTGCCGTAGGTACTTGCTCTTTGATTTCCCAACTCTCTTCAAGAGCGGCGACTGTGTGAGGCAACGCTACATTGACAGGTTGTTCTGTCTCCAAGAAACCGACACGCCTTCCAGCGGGTCTGTCAGCGCACACGAGTATGACACTTGATACAGACTTACAGAGCATTCTTATCAATATGGTCGCGTAGGAATTTGAGGTGAGCGATCATTTCGAAGTTCGTAGGGCTTCCTGGATCATCATCGGGAAGTTCAGGCGTACCACGATGCCTCAGCCATAATTCGTACCATCGGTCCTCCAGACGTTTGAAGTACGCTTCCGCACCTTGCTGCTCGCGAAGATGGCCAATACGCTGGCGCACTGAGTTTCGAGGAATAGCGGGGAACGCTTGCTCCAAACCAGCCCAGTCCAGTCGTTTTCCATCACGACAGCGGGCTTTGATGATGATTGACGCATCTCGGGCTAGTTCGTCGTAATCTTTCGTCCACTGGAAACGATGTCTACGGCGAGAAGCTTTTCCGGCGTTCTCAGTAATTGGTCAAAGTGCTTATAGATAATAACTCACCAGAATCTTTGTCCTTCTTCGCTTGGTTGTTCAGTCGTTCCGCGAGATGAGGACCTTGGGCTGCAATCAAATCCTCGATTGACCTCTCGTGAGAGCCGATGAAGAGAGAGGGAGGAGCGGGAACGGGTTGAGTAGAGGATTCATGGTTCGACGACGTTGTGGGTCTAGGTGGGTTAGCTCGCTTTGCCGGAATCTTAGCTTCCTCGATCGTGCTACGAATTTCAGTTTCCCACTTTTGGTGATCAGTCCCTGCCCCTTGCAGGAATCTTGTGCGCAAATGACGAATGCGAGTAACGCTAGGTCCTTTGAGAGGCTCAGGATGAACTCGTCGAAGCATGTCGTCCCAGTCCTTCTCGCGTTGTGCTTTAGCCTCGGCCGCCTTCAGTGCCAGAGTTTTCTCTTCCGCGCGCCGCCTGTTCCGTTCATTAGCCTCCTTCTGCTTCTTCTCGGTGGACCTTGCAATCTCTCGCATTATCCTTGTCCGCTCATGTTCATAGAAGCGTGCCACTTCGTCCTTGGGAGCGGTGACGACCTTTGCAATGCTGATCAGACGAGCCTCACCATTCTGCTCATCTTGTAAAGGTGTGTTCCCATTCGACTCGTCCATGTGATGCCTCAGGTATTGTCTCTGGAACCAAGAAAAGTTGTACGAGGATTTCCATTGGGTTGAACGTCGGAGAAGCTTTGCAATTCCAGCTGGCGCATCTGCTGGCACCTGATTCGCACGAGCATCTGGCATCAGTTGATCGCAATAGTCTGCATCGATTGAAATTCGCTCAAGCTCTCGCCAGAATACTTTGCCCTCTGCAACAGATCGAACGGATGCATTGCGCCAAAATGCAGGCGACCTTTCGTCCAACGCCCATAGATGGAGCGGAGCATCGGGGGTGAAACACCAATATTGAGGAGCGGAAAGAGTAGCTGAGCCTTCGTATGTCGTGACCTCAAACCTGGTAGGGTGGCCGCCATTGAAAGCACACTGCAGCCAAGGTCGTTCTGCTTCGGACACTCGAAGGGGTACGATGAGGTGGAGGCTCTGCAGCATGCCGAAGAGGTCGAGTATTCGCCCCCTTGATCGTGACTTAGCTAGCTCGAGCTCCTCAGTGATATTGGAAGACAATTGTCCAACAGGGGTTGAACGCCCTTCGTCCGTGCTCAGCAACTGCATCAACTCTGTATTTTGCGTGCGGCAGGATACCACAGCACAATAGACGGAGATTGGGATGTCTTGGAAGAAGTAAGGCAAGTGAATGATGCGCTTTTCAGCGGACACAATGCTGGGAATCGATGCTTCCTCGAATATTTCGAGCATGTGAAGATGTAACTTTCGGACTCTTGCCATTTTGCCGACGATAAAGTTATAGAGTTGCATCACGGTGGCGGGCTCTGTAAGAAGTGAAGCCTGTATGGTCCCGTCGTCTAACCGTAGTAGTTCTACGACCTTCTCCGAATCTTTGTCTCCGTCTGTATCCAAGTTAAGTAAGACAGCTGACGCCTGAGGCCTCGCGATCTTTTGGAACTTGCTACCACCGTATTCCATAGGTTCTTCCAAAGTTTTGATAGTCGCTTGTAGGATATTTTGCTGACTACGTCCCACATCGGCTAGAAATTCGTTTAAAACGTCCAGCTGCACGTCTGGGAAATGGGCAATTTTGACTTGTCGGGTCACCCCTCCGATTGATGTGACTTGAGTCGTCACCAATCGGATTTTACCCTGAGACTCCAGATCTCGTAGAGCCGTATCCAACGTGCGCTTATCGATCCGTGATCCTAGCCGTGTACTAACTGCCTCTCCTGCTTTCGAAAGAGACTCTATCAAGGCGGCATGAGCCTCAAAAAACTCCTTTGTGCTGATATTCGCGATTCCACCAAAGTCAGTTATGACGCGGAGAAGCTCTTTCTCACGACGGGACTGTGATATATTGGCTCTGGACCGATAGCCAGTCCCAGGTGTATAAGTCTTGGTTCGTTTGAGAGATGGCAGGAATGTCGGTGTATCGGGCTCTGCTCGTTTACGTTCATTCGCCTCAGGTAATGTAGTCCTTGACGGCGGCGTGCTAGTGATATGAGGTTCTGTCACGTTACTCTGGACATAACGAAATCAGACTTTGGATTTTCAGGGCGAGTATCATACTGACCGTTCTCGAAGCCTGTGGTTGCTGTACGGTAAGAGCGGCTGGGCTGTGTTCTAGCAGAGCCGGGTCCAAAGGAAATGTGTCAGGGTGAGAGGCATCGGAGTGTCCCCCGCCATAAGTTGAAGACCATGGGCCAGAAGAAGGTATAGCACGAGAGGTAAATCCGGTTGCTGTCAAGTCAGACCGTGGCGCAGCGAACGACTTTCCTATTCGACTGCGAGGAGGCTGTGAAGGTAAGGCGTCGAGCATTGGTGCAGGAACTTGCGTAGAATGCGGCTCCACCCTCTTCGATCTGGTCCCAACGCTCATTGTACCATCATCTTCACGGGCTTTGGGTTTAGCAGTTCTGGTAGATCGCCTAGGGACAGGCGATGTTACCGATTCCGAGTTTAAAGTGAGGCTTTGTGTCGAAGGCCGACCCCGGTTAGATTGAAAAACCTCGTTCCTTACGTGAGACACTTCGAAATCCTCTAGACGCCAATTCGGGGAAACAACCTCGTTATCCAACACTCCGGAGTCCTCTGCAACTTCCTCTGTATCGACATCCGCAGGATTTGTTACTAGAATAGCTGCTTCAGGTTGTTTTGGCGGGCGCCTTTGTTTCTCGAGAGCCGACGCGGGGGTGGCATCCTCAACGTTTTGCGGCTTGTTCTTAGGTGGTCTCCCACGTTTCTTCGGTGTTGCTATCGCCTCCTCCGGCACAGGCTCCTCCTCCAAAACGACGGGCGTCTGTTCTTCAGCTTCCTCAGTGACCTTCTGCTTCGGAGGTCGTCCCCTTCTCTTCTTTGGAGGCGGAGGGGCGACAACGGACGAAGTACTTGGCCCTTCGGGAGACCTAACAACCGCATCGGCATCGTCGTCTCGCTTCCTCTTACCTCGAGATGGCTTCGTAGGAGTATCGACAGCAGCTTCTTCCATGACCACGCTCTTTCGCGGCCTTCCTTTCTTAACAGACCCATCTGCCAGCACCGGGTTCTTAGACTGCTTTTTGCTTTTCTTCTTGGCAGAAGCTGGGTCCCCGATGAATTCCTTACTCGGAAAGTTGTCCACATAATGGGCAAAATCGTCGGCATCTTTGTAAAACTGGGTCTCGTTGTATAGCATGAAATCTCCCACTTGAGAGAAGCTCGAGTCAGGAAAACGTGCATCCAACTTTTCTCGTGCAGCAACTATTTGGTAGTTGGCGATGGTAAAATATTTGTAGCGACGTTCGCGGCCGTGAGATTCGCCTAGTTGGGCAATGCCAAGGTCGAAAAGATGAGGCGGAGGATGAGGGTTTTGTAGTCGAGTGAGCTGATGATCAACAATCCGCTTGTCAAAGTTACACAACCCTTTCGAGAGTGCCTGCGTCACGATGTATGAATATCTTGGTAAATTGGTAGCAGTCCATACTCACATTTAGAACGATCCCTTCGGCCCCGGATTGTTCGACAAGATCAATGACTTGTTTGTGAAATGAGACGTTGGCTTTGAGAGCGGGAAGAACTTCTTCGTTCTCTATCAATACAATCAATCGACGACAGATAGTTGAACGCAAATAAGCTACCTTCGTCGTCCATACCCTCAACCAAAGGAACATTACCCCCCTCGTGATCATCAGCTGTATCTGGTGCTAGGAGACGGATGCACTGCACATATTTCCCATTTGGCCGGGGCACCTGGACTTTCTCTAGGACTCCCTGTGCAATGAGCTCACGCAAGCGAGTTTGGAAAAATCGCCGCTCTGCCTTGACCGGATTTGGGAACCCCTGTATGCCATAGATCAGAGAAAGGCAGAGGCCAAAAAAATGGAGTGCTCGTACTATAGTGACCAACAGGTTCTGAGCGGCATGCATATGATGAGGAGAGTTCTTCAGTAATTTTTCCAGTCTCGCTCGGATAAGCGGCAGACTAGATAAATGACGGGTATCAATTGGGTCAAAATGAATCGCTCCTAGATTCGATGCCAATGTCAAGTCCTCGACATCATCTGCGACCTCTTCAGCCTTAGGTAAAAATGCTTGGTTGGCTTCGTCTTCTTCGGCCTGCACTATCTTCCATATTTCGCTCCTTTCGTAGAAGTATTTATGGATACAGAAGTTTGCGCCGACCCCTGATTTCTTGCGTTTCTCACTAGAGAAACAACAGTCAGCTGACTTATTCAAAGGACATAGCTCTTGGAAGTTAGCATACATTAGGTTCAACTCAAGCAGCTTATCCACCAAATAGTGACAAGTCTTCGGATCGTAGCCCGTCTTCTTGCTAAGGTCCACGACGCTGATACCATTCTCCCGACCACGGGAAACAAGCTGAAGGGCTGTGTATACCATCGGCGTCAATTTCGACGGCTGTGATAGCGCATATACTATGCATTAAGATATGCATGAACCTGAGGTATAGGAGACGTACCCTGATATGTGAACCGGTGATAGCCACAAACGACTTCTGCGGGTCCACTGCAATTCGCAACGCCTCTCCGTATTCCGCCTTCAGATCCCCCAGAGATTTGACAGAAGCATCTGGAACCGGGTCAAGCGAGGCCAGGGTAGAGGATTCGTCCACGGTGTCGACGTCCCCTTTTTTCTTCTTTCCCTTTCCCTTGTTTGCACCTGGAGTCTTGCTTTGCTGTGGGGCGATGTAGACTTCGGATGCCCCCTCCGGAGCGATGCCCACTCGCACCTCGGGCTGCTGCACAATCATGGACCATACAAAGGCGCAAAATGCCTCGTCGACATTCTGCACCGCAGTGCTGTGCTCGTAAAAACCAACGATGAAGCCTTGAAGGCGGGATGCATCGCAGCCTGTAGTCAAGCAATGTTTAGTTTCTGTCAGGTAGTAGGATAGAGAAAAGAGACCTGACGGGGGTTCGAACCCCTGAAGAACGCGTGTCGCGTTCCCCGAGAAAGTCGCGTAGCGGTGTGCGCGCTTGTGTCAAGAAAATGAAAACATACCGAGATCTCCTTCAAAAGCAAGTTCGCGGATGCAGTGGTGGACGAGCTCGTCCATTGCACCGGATTACTGGGAATTCAGGTAGCCGGCTACTAGGGGAGGTTAAGTATATGTGGTGATAGGCTGCGTCAGGAGTATCTTGAATGGACCAATTCGATGTGTTGACCGGTGAATGTATGCTATAGAATCGACCCCTTGCGTCGGGCGAAAGAGGGCATCGACGTCGGTGAACGATATGGACGACAGCGACGCCGAGGCCTCAAGCCCACTTTGTCCGGCAATCCGGCCGGAGCGCCCCCGGTCCATGCCAAATATGGGGAAGCTGTCCACCAATAGAATCGCTCTCACGTCTGCACTGGTCACTCCTCAGCGACTCTCTCGTTCTGCTCCAAGCTGCAAGCGGTACAGACCAGCCGTTGCCACAGAGAAAGAGGGGCCGTATGCACATCTAGCACAGGAACAGGCACATACTATTGCACAAAGAGCTATCTCTATGCAAGACTGTATCTCAACTCGATAGCAATTAGTAGGGCTGGTACAGATTTAAGGGAGCCCATGGGGGAATGTCGTATTGGTATGTGCATGATGCGCGCAGTAGTACAATGGTGCTAAGTATCCAGAGTAATAATGATAAGGGGACGTCGTCGGTGACGCTTTTGGTGTTTCTAATGAGGATTGTATACATCTAATAGCGTCGCCCAAGTATAAGCCCGTCACAAAAAAGAGAAGGGAAACCGAGTCGTAAATCGTAAAAAGACTCAGCTCCGAGGTCATGAATGTGCGAGCTGTTGCTGCTTCGCCTCCCACAAATTCCGCAACACATCAGAGAACCCTGCTTTCCCGAGCTGCGCATTCTGCTCAAACCGTTGTACCAGCCAATTCTCCAACTTATCCGCCATACTCCGCCATATTGTTATCCGTGTCTGAATCTCCGCCGTCTGAATAAAGGTCGTGTGTCCATTGGGAGCAGGTCGATAGAGAATGTTTTCGTAACAGGTAGCGACCTGGGACAGTGAAAGGTTGACCGATGTGATAGTCGCTGTCTGAGTTGCCGGGTCGATAAAAGATATCTCGCGCACAAACGCGTCATCTGAACCACCGAACACCTGCGAAGCGTTCAGTGAGAGGATCTATGAGTACAGACTACCCCCAAACGTACCTTGACTATCCATCCCGGCGCCTTCTGTTTACAGCCCAACACTCGCTCCGTGCGAATAATACCAGTTTTTGGATCGACAGAGCGGTCAACGACGTCGATGGTGACTACGTGGGTGCAGTGAGGATTGGGATATTTGTGCCACATCCCAATTACTACATGCGACCATGGGTGGCTACAGAAAGTAAGATGATAAAAAAGCGTCCAATGAGCCTGCGATGAGTCGTTGGATACCACAGAAAGAGCGAGACTCACTCGTAATGAAACAACTGAGAGAAGTAATGCATAAGAGATTAATAGCTTTTGCGTATGAAAAGGCTGGTGTAGAGTATGTGTAAGAGGATGAAGGGGGGATACGAGAGAATAAGCACACGACTGGCCGCGGCAGGAGGAGATTCAGGGAGCCAATCGCTGTGGAGTGTTTTTACCTAAATTGCTAAATTTGAATTCCGAAGCCATCCGAATTACCCCGCACCGCCGAGCGTTTAACTTGACCAAAGCGGGGCTGTCCCTCTGAACGTTTCACTCAGCTACGCCCATCCTGGTCACCTCTCAGGCGATCTATCACCGTATCGCCTCGTATCGCCTCAGATAAATAACGAAGCTGTTGCTCAAACCGACAATTATCAGAGACAGATGCGTCCAGATTTCAAGCATCTGTCTCCAGACTCTGCGAAAGGAATTTTTATTCGTAGCGTTAAGCCTTGCATACGCACACACAAGGCGAACATCTCCAGTCTTTCTCACATTGTTCAGCGCAAGTTTCGCTATACCCGCATCCCACGTGAAAAGATCATCTTCCATTATTATACAAACCATGAAGAAGTCCGGCAGTCCACAAGGACCGGTATACTATGATAGACGGTCCTCCCATGCGTCTCTTAACTCCTCAAGCCTCGCCTTCATCTTTGGCCTATGTCCACAACACTGCATTAGCCGACCAACGAAATTATTCAATGAACTTCATTAAGCACTCACACTTCCAATAACTTCGCTTCGAGCATCTCCTTCTCTTGTTGCAAGGCCAAGCGCTTCTCAGCATCGAGTTTGGTGCTGCACACATATAGCTCAATAACATGTTCCCCATCGATCGCAGGACGGGAAACACTTACAAGACATAGCCTCCCTGTCCGTCATACTGCAAGATCATCGAGTGATATTTCCAAAGCGACGGTCTATGCGACACCGTAAGCAGCGTTATTCCCAGCTCCGTGGCGTGCTGCATCATCATGCCTTCCATCTCCGGAGGCACAAGTGACGTAGCCTCGTCGAGCACGGCATACTGCGCAACCACGATATGCATCAGTTCCAGTAAAATGACGATCCTTTAGCGGTAGAATCACTACCGACCTTCGGCTTGTGATAAAACAACCTCGCCCAAGCGATCTTCTGCTGATCACCACCACTGAGCGCTTCTCGCCACTCGCGCGCAACGTCCCAGCCTCCCTCACGCTCTACAATGTGGTCCATCTGGACCACGGAGAGAACGGCGAGAAGCTCTGTGTCGGTGATACCTCCTGATCGATTGCAAAGGGTCATTGTTCCGAGACTAAGCTGTTGAAGCGAATGACGTACTCTCTTCCATGTCCGCTTTGGAATGCGGGTAGATCACCTGGTCTCGTAGAGTGCCCAACGACAGGTACGGACGCTGAGGAATCAGGATGAACTGCGACGCTGGAGGCTTACGAACAATGCCGCCTACATTGGATATGAATCGTCTGGTTACACAAGTGGTCATCATAGCGCTCACCGTAGACAGGCCAAAGGCCGCCCAGGATACGGAATAACGAGGATTTACCACAACCTGGAGCCGCGATTAGGTCCTAGCGTAGTTATTTTTATATCACAGCGTACCGTTGGGCCCGACAATCAGTAAATGTTGCTGAGAAGTTTGTAATTAGCTTTGTACGAATATTCTGAATTGTAGAGGAACACTTACTCCGGGTTTCACGTAGAAGCTCAAGCTCTTGACGAGAACATCGCCATTGGGCGTAACAATTGGGACATTCTCGAATTGAATTTCCTCAGACTCGAGAATTTCCCCACGACCTTTCAGAACTGAGATGCAGAATTTAGAAAAAGGATTGACTTGCAACAAAAAACCAGCATACTTTTGGCGTTCTCTTCAGTACTGGCGCTGCTGACGAGTGCCTTTTCAAACTTGCCCTTGCGAACATCAGCCATAGTATCCAGTAGCATGGACACTCGGGCTGTATATCCAGCAAGTTCTGAGAGATCTTTGTAGGAGTATAGGACTCGACCGAATGCATCTATTACAGAAGAATTGTTATAAACAGCAAGCGCTATTAGAAAGGACATACCAGAAGATGAAAGGAGAAGACGTCTATTCGTCACAAAGCCTTTGCTAAGATGTTAGAATATAAATTCACATGGAAACATCATAGCATACGATACCTTCTGTTCGGCTACCGAGGTCGAGTGAATGTACACCTGGAAGTTTGAAAAACACTGGTATAGCACAAATGCACAACTACGTCGAACGGCTTCTTTAGCATCAGCAAACTCTGGGTAGCTTGGAGACTCACCCCGAAACTTCCCCATAGCCACTTCACGATCCCCTCCTCTACACATCCATGCCACCACCGCTTGCCAAGCACCATGTTTTCATGCATCATGAGTCCAGCATATTCCCTCTCTAGAAGCAGTTTCTCTGTCTCTTCGCCACCAAAGAACGCGATTTCTTCAGAGAACTCAGAAAGGCGAGAATGTGTGTGACGTAGCGAGCCGGACAGTTGAGCAGACAGCGCGGCGTAAGCTCCAAAATGAGGCGTGAGTGCACGAACTACGCATGCGTTGCTTTAGTTTTGGTAGCAGGTTTGATGGATGTGGCGGAAATACATACGTAAAGCAGCAGAAGACTGTACAAGGATGGTGAGAAGAACTAGACCTTCGGCGCCGACGTTTCTTGATAGCTGATAGTTATACAAAATAACATCCAATGTGGGTTTTGCGAGATTAGAGTATATGGCAGCAAGATGTGCGGAAAAGCGTTGAATGTCGTGAGTAATCATTCTAGATTGGTTCATCAGTGTAAAGCCGGTAAGCAGCGAGGATAATCACTGACTGGTCCGGATTCTGTATCCGATCATCGAGGTTCGCTGTATGAATATCAGCCAAGAGTGTGTGTAGAGATGATACAACGTCATACCAAGTTTGTAGAATATCTTGTCGTTCTCTTTGTCATTTCCCAGGTATTGCCCCATGACTGCTTCTGTAAGTCGAGTTCGGTATGCTAGAGCTAATTTATTCTGCACATAGCTGAGCCAGCTATTGGTCCATGTAGCTGGGATAGCTACGAGGAGCCATTTAAGAATGTTCAAAAAGAATGGAACGGGCTGAGCACGGACAAGGCATGCCACAATCCTGAAGAAAGACGGACCACACATCAGCATCGACTGGGACATGCAATTCCAGCAAAAATTATGCAACTGACTTTCCATCCAACGCAGCGACATATAAAGATATGACTGTCCGGAAGACAAGTAGGCTAGAGTGCATAAAGAGCAATAGAGCCTCTTTGGATCGTATACTTGGAATCACTATCCGTAGTATTGTAGATAGTCTCTGGTAGAATACTGCATCGACCTAGATGGGATTTACGGAATTCATCAGAGAAATATACCGACCACGATGATAAATAGTACATACAGCAACCCTGGGTGCCTTCCCATCGCCTTCTCTTCCAGCCTTTGCTTTGCTTTTCCTTGCAGCACTGGTAGAGCCCGAATGACCTGAAAGCCTATTGTAGGCCGATAAGAGAACATATAGCACAAATCCGGTGGTGAGCCCGCGTTGAATGCGTGGCCGATGTCTGGAGTAGGCTTTGGTTAGCTGGGCAAGGTGCTGGTCGCTGGGACGCAGCCTTGCCAGCGCGGATATATCAATCATGGCGTGTAGACAGCTCGCCAGTCGTTTGGCCGTGCTTTTATTTATTTATTATAAGCAGGGAGACGAGAAGGCATGGAAGGTTGTGACAAGGAAAGACCGCCACTGTCATTTGGCATGTGAATTCGACCGCATGTCCACGTGTGTCGGCCTCCAATATTGAAAGCTCTCTCATCCTCGGAAACGTCTGCGAATTATCCACTGACCCTCGCCTGAACCCCAGATTACACCGGGGCAAAGGCCAATGTTTCCTCTGTCTCGTCAAGTTTGTGTGGTGGAATCGAAGAAGCGCCCAATTAACGCACGCCACTACAAGCGCGTTCGTTCCAAGTTTTTTCCAACTCTGACTCCGAGTCATTCGCACAAAAGGCTACTGAGTGCCCCCGTCTAATCTTCGGTCCTCGTTGTTCCTCTGCATTAAATGCTTGGGTCATGGACATTCTCTCTCGCAGGTTATATAACGGCGGATTCAACCACCTCAAACGCCGCACAGGTTCTCTCATCCTACGAGTCCCTCGTACCATTCTCGCAGAACCTCTTCTCGTCAGAATCGCGCCCATGTCTCACCAATCTACCCTCGTGAATGTTCGTCTCTCACTCTGCATCAGCTGTTCTCATGGTATCCCAATGATTGCCACTCTCCATGCGAACAACTTCCATCGGGCCTGACTTTTACCCTCTTCAAGTTCTCATCTCAGTCCTCCGTTACCAGAGAGACGCGTATGTTCACGCCGGTCACATAGTACTGTGCGATTATACTGCCAGTGAACATGCATTGTTCACTCTGTCAATCTAGCACGCCATCGTACGCCATCATTTCTTATCCACTTAGCCTCTTTCCATGACGTCCGCAATTCACACTAATCGACTCCCGTTCCACTAGAAAAGCCCAGAGGAAGGTCATGGCAGTAGTCTACACGCCTACTTGAATTCGCACAGAACCACTAGCACCCTTAGCCCCCAAACACAGCCAAGCATGCCTGCACACCAAGAGTGGGTCGAGAACAACAACCAATATGCCGCCACCTTTGGAGAGAAGGGCGCATTACCTCTTGCTCCGGCTAAGAAGCTAGCTATCGGTAAGCTCATATCAGGAAACGGCCAAAGCTAGAGTTAAGTGTCTCACGTTTGCATGCATGCAGTGACATGCATGGACGCGCGAATCAAGTGAGTTTTGTATTCCTCTTTTTCGACCTTAATCTGACTGTTGCTCACAGCGTATATGCTGAGCTCGGCATCAACGAGGGCGACTCGCACATTATCCGTAATGCCGGCGGCTGCGCGTAGGTCAACCCCCACTCTTATCTTCACTCGCTGAACCGTTATCTTGTTCCAAACAGCAAAGATGCCCTCCGGAGCATCATCATCTCCCAGCGTCTGCTCGGCACACGCGAAATCGCGGTCTTCCACCACACAGACTGCGGCATGCTCACTTTCAACACTCCGCAACTCCGTAAGCTCGTCAAAGACTCCGACCCCTCGAACCCCGCGCTTAATGCGGTGGATGAGATCGACTTCCTCGAGTTCAATCAGCTGGAGCAGAGCGTCAAGGACGATGTGACATATTTGAAGGAGAATCCCCTGGTCCTTGCTGAGACGACAGTCACAGGATGGGTGTATGAGGTGGGAACAGGAAAGGTACGATCTTTTCTTCGTTTTTCATTCTCGTTTATATCGAACTTCGTTGCGTGGAGCATATCTAACCTTTTCTTCATAGATCCGTCAGGTGGTATAAACTGGGATAGTGGATACGCCTTCCTTTATCACCAAAGTAAGCTTCTAGCATGACAGGTGCGATACGATTCTCGGATCCAGACTATACCTTTCTTACCAAATTCCACTCTATAAGGCCCATCGTCTGTGAGTTATTTGATATGGAAATCGCTAGTTTATGTGGATCGGCGACGAACGAACCGTGTAACATCTCAGAATTCGTGCGTATGTGAATAACAAACATTGCTGTTGGCGTCTATACTCGTTTACTCCTACTGGTTTTTTTGCCCCCGGATGCGCAATGTTGAAGACTGCCAGTGTATTTTGAAGAGGAGCTCGACGCAAGCAATTGCTCTTTGGGTTGACCATTTGCACAGGAAGGCGGTCAAAATGCCACATAGGAATCCCAATTGCAAATATCAACCGGTCTGGTATGCGATCATGGCTACTCTGAGTATCAAGTTCGCTTCCATGTTTTCCCCCATCAGCTATCATCTTCTGCACGAGATTGCAGCCCATATCAACCAACTAGTTTCCATTCACAAAGCCGTCGATCGACAGGCAGGCTCGTGCATGCTACTAAGCGCCACGGTGAATGCTTATGCTAGCCGAGCTATAGTAAGTAAGTGACTGATGCTAGATTTATAGAAGAGTAGATTTAATCTGATCATCAATATTGCCAGTAGAAATATATTCCAATGATTGTGTTCCTCGCAGTGTTGTATGGGGAGCGCAAGGTTCAGCACATATAAGTCTATGATGATACTCAGTCACACCACTGGCCTCTTACTGTTCGGCTGGCAGTGTACTGTGGCCGACGAGAGGCAAGCCTTTGAAAGCGTAGGGCCCATGGCCACCTGAAGCGATAGAGTCGTAGGCTGACTTGCGAGTCATGATGCATGATGAACGATTGATACATAATTTAAAATACAGTACAGGTACGATAACTTGAATGTTTAACACTCGAAGAAACTGATGTATCTCACTGAGATGTCAAGCGGAGTCCAAGTGGTATATGCTTTCCAGAATCAACACCATGACGTTCGATTTCGGAGGTCATTGAGATTAGAGTGGTGGTGGTTCGTCTGCCGATCGTTCAGCAAGTACTAGGTCCGAGTCAGTCAAATAGAGGTGTGCGACGACAAATTGCGCTCACAATAACAGGGCAGACAACAGTCATGAAGCCTCGTGAGGGCTGTATTCCACCCCAAGGACAGGTTGAAAGCTTCTATGCGAGACTTGAACGAGACCCATGAGGAAGAGTCGATCGACTTGAAGGAAACCGAGGCCGACGCGCCACGGTTCAAACTCTGGGTCGATGATCCTATTCGCCTGTCAATGCGCATGAGGTCAATTTCAAAGACGAAGCTACAACTAGGATGGAGTCAGGCCTCCCAGATACGACTTACGTTCTGTCGGATGAATGCACAAACCACTTGCGCGATTTGTTTTACGATTTTCCGGCGAGAATGAGGGTCACTCTGTCGAGTGGAGTCCCTTGCATATTTCTGGACCCCAAAGGACCTGTATCCAGGAAACTATGGGCCCATGTACAACGTAGGGTCAATGTTGAGATGCCAAGACGTAGACCAAAAGAGCCAACCTCAAGCCGGTATGTAACTTTCATACCGACCGCTCCAAGGATCGCAGTCTCCGGGTCGTCTAGGCCGTCCACATTTCCAGCGAGGGCGTCGGAGAGCCGCACACCCCTCTGGCCGTTGATGTGAAATTCAATCGGTGGTAGCAGCGGCTGAGATAGGTGTGTGGTGCGAGCGAGGTACGGCCTCTGAGGTACGATGATGAGCTGCGACGCTGGCCTGTTATTTAGTGGGCTTTCACCAGCTTGGTCAATGGACGGGAACGACGGCAGGGTAGACGAAAGACCTACGTTTCGCACATTGCGGAGGGGAGATGGTGCTATGTGAACTTGAATGTATCTCCTGAGATGAAGCAAATATGAGAAGGCACAGTTAAAGAAGATGGTCGGGAGTACCCTTTCTTCGTGGCTTTTATATCTGCGTAGGAGTGGTGCGGCGGAGGTTGACCCTCTCTTAAGGTTTGGGGGGACAAACTTTACTCGCAAAATGCGCAATAAACGTTGCCTCTCAGATATCAAGGGTGCATACTCAGGCTTTATGTCAGCTACTCACGGGTGTTCTACCCTCTAGAGCGTCGGAGCGGATCCTAATTGTCGTCCCCAGAAGACTGATCTCTATGTCACTGTAGATCAAATCTTGGGAATGGATGTGAAAACCAGCAAGTTCGGACGGACGGTCAGACCTACGGAGATGCGGACTGTAAAGCAACTTGCCATCCCGAGCGCGCTTAGTATACAAGGGTTTTGAGTGTCAGTAAAGACCAGCACGCAAGATAACGAGTACCAACCGCCGGTGATTATGCATTAATTTGAAAGTCGACGCCGGCCCCCACTACGGTAATTGTTTCCCAAACTAAGTTATACGGTCAACCATCCGTGGATTGCAGGGGTGCAGGGAGCGACAGGTTCTGAGGTTTTGGGTCAGGCTTGGTTCTAGTTCCGTAGAGTTTGATTTAAGGGAGCGTTGCAAACGTCCCGATTACACGTTGACGTGATAAGATCCCAAAAATAAGGAGATATCCGGAATTACAGCTGCGGTTCGACAGAGAGATGGGCCATACTATCCAATCCGAGTCATCAATGGGTCAATGAGGGAATTGCCGAAGCGACTTACAGTCAGGTTTACGAAAAGGCCCTTGTCTAGACATGCATTATAGATATTGACAACCGCATGGTTCTATGCGAGGCAGAATCGGTCAGGTGCGAGGGAGACTGCAAAGATGCTGCAAGACCTACAATAGTATCGGATGTGGCCGGCATCGAACACCAGTGATTGGATCTCAACTTCTCTTTGATAAAGTCGTAACTGTGGCGGCTAGGATAGATGATGTTACTGTTCATTAGCCGACATGCGATAATTTTTATCTTGGATTGGCAAATAGAGATGCTTGGGTCTGAATCGAAAATTGAAAGGACTTGCTGCTAAGCAGTGCCATTGACATGCTTGGGAGTGCTGTGCTGCGGATTGGAGGGCGGTTGGGGATTAAAGTATGTCAGGGTCTGGGTTTACTAATCCCATCTTTTGCTTGACATAGTCTGAGAGATACACTCCACTGGTTCCGGGCACGCGGCGGGCAGCAGGCTGAGTGTTCACATATGGTCGTAGGTCGCGCTGATGAAGGACTGGCCGCAATCCAGATGCTCGCCGTTTAGGGGGTGGTTTCACTGCCATACTAAGTTGCTCTTGCCCCACAAATTATGGACTTTGCGAGGGAGGAGGCACGAGCCGCTGATGTCCGTATGATGAAGGAGTTGGAGGCACTTGAGCGGTACTGATATCTTCTTACGGAGATTTGCTAAGACAAAAACACTGCAGGAGGGTTCAGTATATTGATGTATGGTGATGAAATCAGATCATACCACTGCTACGGCACGGTCCTGCATTGCTCATACGACAGCCCGACAGCGGCATGAGCTTCGGGCCTAAAATATCTACAAGCACTAGTTCAAAGCGCTGAGTGATGTCTCCCGGGACTCTCCCCTTTTCATTCCGCGGTATCACCCACTGATCACACTGGGTTGTGTTTGATTGTTTCTGATGCTGTCAAAACTGCAACCTATCTGTAGATAAACATTCTAGTTTTCTCAAAGTTTTGTATGTCACATAGATAATGTATAACTTACAGATTCAATTGTGTTTTCCGATTATATCGAATTTGCTGCATTTAGTTCACGCTTTTATCACTCCCAAAAAACTATCAAATCTAGGTTATTTGACCACGTTTTATATCTGGTTTTACTACTTACCAAAACGAATATTCAACCCAGCGTGAATGATGTTCCATGGTTTCATGGCCATTGGCACTCCGACTCCATCGGATCATGAGTGCAAGGAAATTCATATCCGAGGCCTGCTCTTCTCGTTATGCATGTGCCTGGTGAAGAGTCACTACAGAAGGTTCAGGGGAGACGGTCGGATATCAGGGGATGTCCAGGGCTCGCCAAGGGAACTTCCGTGACGGTTGTTCAGAAGTTCAACGTTCAACTTGTTGGATCATGGTCCGACAGGACCCCGGAAGGTCTTCACACCAAATCCCGTACAACAGGGCGCTAAAATAAGGTATTTCTCAAGCCCCATATTCTCCAATATTATACCTATAGCCAATAATATTCTACGAGACATCAAATTCCACCTTCAGTGCGAAGTTTCCACATCGGTTCGCAAGATAGCAACCCCGACAAATGACTTCTGTGAGGATGTTCCGGGGTTATGAGAAATAGGCGCTCAACTTCGATCATAGCTCGCTCGCGGGAGACTGCGTGAGATCGTTGATCGATTGCGCGACGTGAATTGGTCAAAATTCAGTCAATAAAGTTCTTGGACTATTTTACCGACGTCCAAGTCGTACAGACAAAGTCTCTCTCACAGACTCGAAACGGCACGAGATATTGTTACAGAATGTCTGCAGCTCAGTCCGACTTGGCTCTAAAACAATTGCGCGGATCCAGTGGAACGAACACCCCCAGACATCTTGCTGCACCTGGATCATCTCTCGATGCCATCCTCACTGAATCTGACAAACCGCTTATTGCGGTGGACATGGACGATGTGCTGAGCCAGACGAATCAAGCCGTCGCAAACTGTATGTAGATGGCAGGCGATGGCACAGGTATAGCTGACAGCGTTAAATAGGGCATAACGACGCGTACGGCACAAATCTTACATTGGATCATTTCTACTGTGAGTACAACCCTGTGCCTAATGATCCGGTAATGAGAATGTTTCCATAGACTATTATTACTGGAAGGTCGGCATGCCAGTCTGGTGTTAAATAGGTTTACTGATGAGACTGACCACATATAGAACCCAGGATGGGGTACTCCAGACGAAACCTTCAGGAAAGTCGAGGAATTCTACGCCACAGATTATCTCGACAAAGCGCTTCCAGTCGAGGGGGCTAAGGAGGGCCTCCAGAAACTACGCGACCTTGGGTTCCGGATGGTAGTTGTCACTGCCAGGCAGCGGCGAGAACTTGACAGGAGCATGCGATGGCTGGAGACACATTTCTCGGGTGTCTTTGAGGATATGATTTGTACAGGACAGTCGCAGGAAACTTTGGCAGAGAAAAGCGAGGTATTGACTAAGCTTTCGAAGGCCGATGTGAGTAACCTACATCTTGCGCCCCTGACCTGGTATACTGACGATATTTAGGTTTGCTTGAAGCTTAAGGCTAAAGTACTCATCGATGACTCGCTTGAGAATGCGTTAAAGTGTGCATTGCACCCACAGCCCACACCAGTGTTACTGTTTGGTAATAACGCTTGGAATCAGCGCGAGTCGAAGTACGGGGACATGAAAGAGGAGTTGAGCTTTGAGGAGAGGCTGAAGAAGGAGGGCGGCCGTGAGTTTTGGAAGGAAGAGAATGTGAAGATCCCGGAAGGTGTCCCCCTAACCCGGGTAACGGACTGGACCGGTGTCGTTCAGTGGGTCGAAGCCGCACTACAAGGAGGTAAATTGTAGAACATCAAATCACCCGCACATAATCAGCTATTGGTGCATAATTGTGTAGAAAGTATGTAGAATTATTCCAAGACCGGGCGATGTTGCCATTTGCAGGTTCCTGCAAGAGCGCCTACTAGTAGAACGAGTGTGCCGCACGTCCATCATCTGGACGAAACCGCCATACTCTTTCCCTCTTCCACCAGTGTTCGCTACTCATTATTATCTACTTCTGCCAATTCAACCTCTAAAATGGCCTGTACACATATTCAGGCACTCCTTAGCCCTCCAAGTGTGCCAGACGCGCAACAACGAACATTGAACTACCTGAACACACACCTCAAGACTTTTGAAAGCTTGCAAGAGTCAGAGGATTTCGATCATCTTGTTGTAGAATCTGCAAGGCGGAATGAGCAGCTCAAAAGCGAGGTGCGCGATAGTACCTTGGGATATCGAGTTGCAGTCGTTTGACACAACCGTCATAGCTCAGCTCACGCAGTCGCAAGTAGAAGTGGATGCTTTGATCGAACGGACGCGGTCTGCTACGCAAGAACACTTGCATACAGCGCAAGAGCTATCTCTTTTACGACATTCCCTTGCAGACGAACTGTCATTCTTGTCCCAGGAGCTGGTGTCATCCCTGAGCGGACCGGAGAGCAGACCTACATTGCTGGAAGATATCGAGACTTTACATCGGAATTTGAAGGAACTGAATAGCGTGAAAGCGTACATTCAAGTTATCGCGCAGGCTCTACAATTCAAGTACGCTCTATTTTCTTTATCACCTTCGTGTGCCCAATCCTTAAATCATTGTCCACAGGGGATCGGCAGTGACATGCGCTCAATCCTCAGTTTCTGCGTTTGACTCAATTGTGCAATATGAAGAGTTGCAGCAGTTTATAGCCTCGGTATCTGAAGCATGCTCAGAAGCGGGGGATGCAGCCGGGCAACAGAAGCTTCATCTTGTCGCTTTCCTGGAGGACATCGGAGGACAGACTTGGCTGGACATCAAAGCTGTGTTCATTTCGTAAGTACCTACGGAGCAGCCAGATCTTACATGAACTGATACACGGTCAGCTCCCTTCTTGAGGCTGCGGAAAAGATTCAATGGCCTCTGCCCGTCGACTATCTTGCCGCTACTGTTGACGACAGAAAAGCCTTTGAAGCAGCCTTCTATGATCTCCTAAAGCTCCAAAGCATGTAGGTACCGTTTTTTTGTCACAAAGCAACTGAAACCCCTAACATACGTACGCAGCGGGGAGAAGCTACATGCCTCAACTCCTTACATGAAGTCAGAGAAAGATGGGTTGTATCCATTACAAGCCCTCGTCCAATCTATCTCTTTAAGATTCAAGTACCACTTCGAGGGAACTCGCCAAACAAATCGTCTGGACAAGGTACGAAATTATATAAGCAGACGGTGAAATCGACTCACTCCGAACATATAGCCGGAATGGTACTTCACGCATGTCTTGAATGCCTCCCATGAACATCGAGCTTTCATGGAGAACATTGTTCAAAGATTGCTCTCTTCAACGGAGTATCGGCATATTATCGCTTGGGTATGATTTTTATTTCGTGACTTACCCACATCAGCTAATCTTCAGATGTATGGCCCAGCGCGAATTCACATATCTTCTCCTACCACTGCTTCACCGTAAGCTACGTCGCACGGTCCCGGCTCTCGTTCCACATCCACCTATTTTGGCGCATACAATCTATCAAGCGCTCAGTTTCGACAGCGCACTGAAAGAGGAAGGTTTCGAGATCCGTGGGACGTCTGCAACTGCGAGTAAGGGAAAAGATGGAAAACAAGAGGAGAAGGAGCAGAAATGGGAAGGCGTCAGTGAAGTGATCTTGGGCCGAAGGGAGTGGTTTGAAGCGTGGATGGAAGGGGAAAGAGTGTGTAAGTCCAGTCCACTGTTCATACTTCTGGTACATACGCTAAGAAATGCTTGCATTTCAGTCGCGATGGACCAGTATATGGAGATCATCAGCGCGCAAGACGCATGGCTCATAATTGACGACACTGGTGATGATGATGAAAGTGTTATTGACAGAGAACTGAAACCAACCAATTCTGCACGGAGAGTGAAAGCCCTCGTAGAGCAAGTCACAGGTTAGTACACTTCTATTTGCAAGTTATTTATGGAATATTCAATCGCGTTAGACCGTTACTCTCCTCTCCCTCAATTTGTCCATCGGACTCGTTTCATGATCGTGGTCCAACTTCCACTCCTCGAATCATACCATGCACGGATATCCTCTTCTTTGGACGCCTTTGAGACCCTATCGTCTACTTTCATGCGCGCAGTGCCTGGCGCTCTGGGGAGCGATCCTGCACGCCCAGGTGACCCCAAAAGGCTTACGAGTGGGGTGGACGGCGTGCAAAGGCTTTGCAAAGCACTCGTAAGCGCAAAATATCTCGCAGCAGCAATGGAAGCCTGGGGTGAGGATCTGGTGAGAACGCTACCTTTGTTCGCTCTGGTACCCATAACTAAACAGGAGCGTCTGTAGTTCTTTTTGGAGCTGTGGTCGGAGATCAACCGCAAGGCAGCTCTGCGTTCTCGTGCAGAGGCCGCGGTATCCTTACCTGATCCCAAAGGCGCAGAGGACGACGTTCCCGAAGGGACCATCTTCGAAGAGCTTGTGGTCCAATATGGCAAACTAGTCGGCCGGGCAGAGGAGATGATTGTGCATACCGTCTGTAGTGAGGTCGAGTCAAGCCTGAGGGCTCATTTGATTAGCGGGAACTCAACGTGGGTGTAAAAGCATCCGTCATATTGATAGCATATTCTCACCAAACTTGCTTCATTATAGGCAATCAACACCGGCTAGCAATGTTGATGGTGACCACGATATAGGACTTCCTCCCACACTTCTTGGACCCATCGCTCTCCTTTCCTCTCATCTCACTTACCTACAATCATCCCTGCCTCAAGCGACCGTTACCACACTCTATCGTCGGATCGCATCTCATTTAGCGACCCACATCCTACAGCGGGCTATCATGTATCGTGGTTGTGCAAGGATAAGCCCGCAGGAAGGGAAGACCATCATGACCGAGTGTGAGTTGTGGGTGGAGACATGTAGGCACGCGCTATCAAGAAGCTCGGGCAGGGCTGAAGCCCCATGGCGGCCTCTTCTTCAAGCTGGTCGGATCGTCGGTGCGCAGGGAGATAGCTGGCGTCGAATTGTTGATGCGACACTGGGCAGAACGACGGACCAAGATTGGGAGACGGTTATGCTCGATGCAGTAGGTCTTGCCGAGCTAAGCCGAGAGGATGTGAGCCAGGCTGTGAAAGCCAGGGCTGACTCTGGAATGTAGTACCCTAGGGGAAATTTTTTTGTAACGCAGCGCGTCGTCGACTATCCTGGTATAATTTATTTTTAAGCATACAGATACAAAAGCATGATATTGGAAAGCACAGCAAATCAGAGCAAAGCAAACTAGAAGCCTGGAGACAGCCCCCCGGATCTAAATCTTGTATACAATTCCATCGCTTAACATGAGTTCATTAGCATCCGTCATAACCTGACAAGCCGCGGTAGCTTCAACAGTGCCGAACAAGGCATCGGTGCTAAGACCCTCGTTGACGTCCTTCAAGATGTCGGTGAAATAGAACTGTTCGTCATCTTGCCTCGTCGTCGAGAACAATCTCGCTAAGCGGGAGCGGAATAACGCCAACCTGCGGGATCGATCACACCAGGAAAAAAAAGGGGGGGAAATGAATGAATAACGAATTCGCGCGATCGTGTGAAGCTCTCAGGAACACGTACCGTTCTGGTCGAACACCGCCATCATCGGTGGGGCCTGCTTGGGCTTGGGGCGGAGCAGCATCCATATCCACATCTTGGCTGCCGTCACCCCATACAGGGTCTGGTGCAGGCACAGGATCACTAACCGCCTTCTCTTTCGCTGGTTGTGGTCCCTCCATCCTCGCCGCAGCCTCCTCGACCTCTTCCTCCTCGTCGCTTCCATCCTCTTCTTCGTCATCGTCTTCAGCAGCGGTACCACGGTTCAGCTTGCGTTTCTTGCGGCGGCTACGCTTCAGAACCTCCTTGTACAATGCAAAACGAAGAATGGCCTCGGCTTGCATGGCGTCTTGCTCCATGACCTTTGGTGACAGCCTCGCCTTTGCATGCGCGGTGGCCAGACGAATGAGAGTCTCCAGCGTACGAGCCGTCAGGGGCGACGTCTAATCACACGCTCATTGATTAAAATTGTCCCTGGTTACTTGAAAATGCATTCTGACTCACCCTTTTCTGGTTCTTCTCCGACTGTTCGTTACGCAGGGTGGCATATACGTTCACGATAAAATCCGCGGCTTCTTTCGTGAGGACGGGGGCCGGCTTGCTCTTCGCGTATTGTATATATTTCTTCACAAACGTGATGTTCAAGATGTCATTCTTACCACCTTTAGTCTTTTTTCTACGGGTATTCTGCGAGACAGCCTCCTCCTGTCGGATCCCGACATGCAAAAGGGGGTCGTACTTTTCAAAGGGAGAGGGTTCGCCTCCGTCGGTCTCGACTACCGCAGTACTGGGCCCGTCAATGGATAGCTGTTGCGTAAGGCTATCTGTGACGGGAGTGCCTTCTTCAACGCCTGGCGGAAGGTATCTGTGCATGCGCAGGACATGGTCTGCGATAAGTCGGTCGCGCTCCTCCTCTACATCGTCTGTAACAACGAAGAGTAGATCGAAACGAGAGAGAAGGGAGTCTGGAAGGGCGATATTCTTGTGGGGGTCTTTGTGTACGTCGTACTGCGAAGTAGTGTTCAGTAAAGTAATCATCAAACAACAGAGACAAGTCAGGATATACCTGGCCGTAAATCGGATTTGCGGCTGCGATAACGCTACAACGCGCATTCAGTGTAGTGTGGATACCTGCTTTTGCAATGGTGACCGTCTGCTGTTCCATAACTTCATGAATAGCCACTCGATCGATATCTGACATTTTGTCAAATTCATCAATACAAACAACACCGCGGTCGGCGAGTACCATGGCACCAGCCTCGAGTCTCCGTTCTCCCGTCTCCCTATCAGTGGTGACTGCGGCTGTCAAGCCCACACCTGAGCTACCACGGCCGGTTGTGGCGATAGCCAGAGGCGCAGTACCCAAAACGAAGCGCAGGACTTGAGACTTTGCTGTAGAAGGATCTCCGACCATCAGCAAGTTGATGTCTCCTCGAATATGCGTGCCATTTGCAAGATTCTTTTCTGCTCCTCCAAGCAGCATCAAGACCACGGCTTGTTTTATTTGTTTGTGACCATATATCGAAGGCGCAAGCGATTGGGAGAGGAGCTGGAAGATGTCGGTCCGCTTCGAAATCTGATTGATCATGCGGATGTCGGAATCTGTCAGTGGTGTTTGCGCGATACCACCACCGATTTTAGATGAAAGGAGGTTGATGTTGTTCGCGAGAATAAGGGACCTACGATAAAGACGCGGTCAATTGCGTATGACAGAGAGCGAACGTATGTACATACTTGAAGGCTCCTCCAGCACCGCCACCTACGCTGCGGTACACGCCTACCAATTGTATACGGTCCCCAGGTTTACATTTGTCCACGAGATCGTCGTCCATGATAACGTCTGTACTCCGTGGAAGTTGGCCAGCTGGTGCGCGCTCAGGCATCTCCTGGATGCTTATCCTTTGGTGGTCTCGGAAGACACAGTAACCAAATTCAGTCACAAGCGGGTGGCCTTCATCGTCAGTCTGGGGCGTGACTGACGAGGTTGGAGGGAGATTTGAGGTGGATGTCGTCGCATCGCGGTATTCCCGCGCGTGGAATAGACGTGTATCGGGGCAGTAGTGCACTGACTTGAGCATCTTGGGTCGTACGAGAGAGCAGCGCGTGACGATACCCTCAAGCGAGATCATTTTGCCCAGTTGAGCTGCACGAAGCGTCCGCGGGCTCACATGGTGGTCACCAAAGGATCCGCTGAAGCCAATGCGATAGCTTTTGTTCTCGATCTCGTGTTTTTCCTGGTCGTAAACGCGCTGCACGATGTTGAGGAGCGCGAGGTCGAACGCCGGTAGGTAGTCGACGGGTTGTTTTAAAAGACCATCTGCAAAGTCGCGTCTGTAGTCGCGTAGATCGTCGATATTGACGATGAGTCGTCGCTGGTCGAGGCGAAGCATGCGCGCGACATCGTCCTTGTAATTGTAGAGGTCGGTCTCGGAGTCGAGAAACTCTTCAAACACACGAGCTCTATCCCGCATAAGATCATCTTCAGGAATTGGCTCGTCCAGGAGAGACATTGTTGCGTTTCGAGTGTGGTTGCAGCAGACTCGGCCGACCGCGAGATGAAGGTGAAAGAGGAAGGAAATAAATTAGAACACGCCCTATATGCGCCACGTGCTTCGACCCGCGACATGACCTGCCCTCAACACAAACACACACCACCCACCAGATATCAGAATCAGACTCTTTCAATACTGGTAATGTTCCATTGTACAATTCATATGACGGGCAACAACGGATAATAGTAGAATACAATTCGATGATGCATGAGACGAGTAGAAAACCAGCTGAGACAATAAAGAGCGTAGAGACGACGACGAGTGGTATGTCGACAGATTTTGTGAAATGTCCGAACGTCCAAGGTGAAAAGACCAAATTACGGCGAGAATTACACTGGTAGCGAACGTGAGCGTCGTCAACTGGACAGGTGCGCCTCTGACTTACCTTGCGACCACAACGACTTCTCCGGACAAGCGACAAGTCAAAAGGGCGACATAAAGCTAGACGGTGCATTCAGCGGCATCCGTAGCCAACTAGGTAAGGTCCACGTACAAGAAAACCCCCTCTCTTTACATCATGATTTCCAGGGGGAAACGTGGTAGCCGGTATCTTGTGGCTATAGAGGGAAACGGGTTGGGAGGCGATTTGAAAACGCAAGGCTGTGACGTACTGTTCGCTTCTCTACGATTCTTTTCCATTCACTGGAACCATATTCCGCTTCCCGCTTGAAGCCAGAGGTACCGTAGTAGCCACCACCTTGGCGCTCCTCGATTGCCTTTGCGAGACTAGTTAATTTCGGCCGATATATGCGAGAGACTTGAGCAACATACTGGTTCAGCAACAGCAACGGGAGCAGGTGCAGCCGCAGCGAAGGCGGCGAGGAAGAAGAGGGGAAGGGCAGTAGATAGTCTCATAGTTGCAGGGAGAGAGTGGATTGGGGCGAAGAGCTTATGCGTGACCTTTTATCGGAGAGCTTGGTGCCGAGACAGTCGATCTCTCCGCTTACAACTTTGCATGAAAGTTCATAACACGTGGCGGATCATCTTCTTAGGCTCGCTAAGATATCCCCAAATGGTCATAAAGCCCAGATTTTCCAGATCTGGCCAATCCAAAGAAGGCGCGTGGTGTGACAGGCACATAATGCCGAATAATGCCGCGGAATCGGTATCTGCCAGCGTCTAGAGCAATGCTTTCCCGTTCCTGGTTACGGCGCCCCTGTCGTTCCTGGCATTTCCGCATTGTCGCCGCGTGTAATACACCGACAGTCTTTAATGTCCGGGCAGAACTATTAGGACACAGGATCGACATACTTACCAAGTATTCCTTCGTTGCAGCGCCCCTGACCGCCCCATCTTCAGTTCATGGGAGAACCGCACTATAGTTATCGCCGAAACAGACACAAGCACTGTTCCGTGCAAAACGTCTTCGCGCCAGAGCCAAAGTCTCAATTCATGGGGAGCGCGGTACTTTCCGAGCAGTAGACGTCTGATACTGTCGCATGGGCTACGGAGTACGCTCAACGTGTGAATCAAAACTCAGTCTCCATCTCCCAACACCCATTTCAACATCCACAAAAGATCCTGCGCCACAAAGGTATTTCGGCACCACCCCTCCACTTCAATAGCAAAGCGCCAGGTCTAATTCAAGTCCTCCCCCCGCTCGATACAAAAAAGCCCGTATCACGCTTGGTGGGCAAAGTTTGATTCATGCAAAGCGGTCATCTGCTCGATGATTGAACTTATCAGATGTGTCCATGTCTACGTGTTGCAAGTTCCATGCGGAGCAGATTGCGGGAAGATGATAGATCAAAAAAATCAGCCCAAATATTTTGCAAGCATCTATCATCCAACTGCATCAACGCACATGCGCTCCTCGTCATCGCCAATGGCGGCACTAGCTGGTACTAACCGCCAGTTGTTCCGCGCTTCAAACGCCACACCTCCATCCGTAACCTAGTTATAAACATCCTCATCCAAGGATAAACCTCTGCTCTTCAAGGAACCAACAATAGGCCAACGGCTCGCTGGCCCTGTACCCTAGGCATCCCATTCGACACCGCAGAGACCAGAACAGACCAGAGCATCCCGGGTGTCGGCTATCCGGTCTGCAGGAGCGCGGCGAAGCCACTCGGAACGAAAGTGGGCTGGAAGCGACTGACAAAAGAAAAACTCAAATTCGCAAAAAGTAAAACCGTGACTAGTCGCCTCGGCCGCGATGTTATCTACCCGCCTATGGTGCTATTTCACCATTCACATGCACAGGGTCGCAAGTGTTTAGGAATTAAGATCGCACCGTGATCCCGAGAGCTTATAGGCATGCGGACTAAAATCGGGGTTCAAGATTTGCGTATGTGGCAGACGAAGCGACGTTCGACGAACAGAATCCGAAGCGGTCCTCTGATGAATACAAGCGACGGATGGCAATACTTGCAGGATGTAGTGATGTCATCCATGTAAATGGTACAGACACAGTCTAGCAATCAATCCTGTGTATCGAAACATGAGTCTAAAAGGTGTATAGCAGTGACGGAAGGGCAGGACTCACCCAAAGCTTAATAAGGCCGTCCCATGAGGCGGTAATAACTTTGGACTATGTCACGTGGAGGGTCAGTCGCTGAAGGGCTCAAGAGTGGGATCACATACACTTTCATGGGGTAGCCATTCATGTGCAATGACCACTTTCGAATGTGCTCGGAGGCGGGACTTGATACGACCCGTTTTCCACTCCCAGAAAACGACATTGCCCTCCCCATCGCCACTGCTGATCCACTTTCCGTCTGGGGAGAAGCCTACCTGACATGCATAGCCCGCGACCATATGCCCAGCGAATCGTTTGTTTCTTGCTTGCCGGAAATTGTCCGTGCTGTACACCAAGATCTGATTATCAAGAGATTGAGCAGCGAAGTATTTTTCTAGAGAGGTAATAAGAAGCATTAATGACTGACAAGACCCTAGAACCCTATCAAGACATACTGCTAGGATGCAACGTGACCGCCGGCATGGAATGCATGTGAGGTTCAGCAATATACTTGATTACAACAGGGATGTCGAAATCCCATGCCCGGATAGTCTTGTCGTCCGAAGTCGTAACAAACCGGCGGTTGTCGTCGACGAAGGTGATTGAGTTTACGGCTCCTAAATGCTGGTCGTATTCTTGGGTGATTTCTCCAGAGTTCATGTCGTACTTTGATATCTATGTCAGCGCGTTCCATTCGGAAAGATGTTATTATGCTCACCTGGATGATTTTCTTGTCGGACATTCCGGCGAGGAATATGTGCTGTTTATCTTCGTCTGGATGGAAACGCACAACGTGCGGCACCTTGCCGTTGCTGAATCGTTTCAGACATTGCCCTGTCTCCGTATCCCACAGCTTCATCTGACGGTCATGTCCGCATGATAGGAATTTTCTTCCATCATTCGAGAAAGTTACATCTTTCACGGCACCCATATGGCCATGGAAAGTTCGAAGACAGTTTCCATGCGTGTAGACATCCCACAACTGTCATAAGAGTGAGCATCAAATCTAACTCTGAAGGAAATTGAAACTTACCTTGATCTTCGTGTCCATCGAACCACTCAACAGCAAATGTCCTGTATTGGGGAACAGGCGGATAACCGACACACCTTGAGTATGTCCCGTCCAAGTATGGATGCATGTCTTTGGAATAAATGTCTCCTGGGAGCCTGCCTCAGATTGTAATTGAGGAGCCTCGGAAATTGGTGGTGACATGTACGTTCGTCCTTGATAGTCTGTGAGCGATTTGCCGTGGAACACAGACGATTCCAAGCCAGGGGCACCGCGTTTCGGCTTTGCTTTCCTCACTTGCACCTCCTCCTCTGGCTCTTCCTCTTCCTCCTCTTCCTCCGCTTCTTCAACACCTTCCGGAAGAGTATCTTGCCTCTCCTCTCCTCTCCAAGTTGCCCATGGTCCCTGGTAAGCACCCTCACCATCTACGACCTCAAGGTCACCTCTGGTATTCCGTTTCCGTTTCAGCTCCTTCTTCTCGGCTCTCGGCGCCTTTATGAGGTCTATTGTAGCAAAGCCATTTGCCTGTGCCTTTTCAAACGCGCCCAGTACTGCCGGCGCGTTGGGGTCGACGGAGGGATTAGCGGAGTATCCCAGAATGGAATGGGTGAGATGCTGTTGCCGGAAGGCATGCTCCGTCATAGACTGTTCTTCCACATGTCCGGCAAGTGCATTCTGGTTCAAGAAACGATTGCGGTCGCCGAAAGGATTCTCAGGGCCTTGTAGGGGTAGGGTCATCTCGGCATAAGGAATGTTCACATTCATGCGCGTATCTGTAGGCCTTAACACCAACGATGTTTGGTGCAGGGGATCCTATAACAACATTAGCTATGGTCAAGCGACTCGTTGAATGAATGATGAACGTACTTCAGCAAGAACATCGGGAGCTGCTGTAACAATGAGCCCTGATGGGGGCTCTTCGACGCGTAATCTCTTTGTAACAGGTATACTCGAGAGCCCGAAAGTATCGTTGGAATTTGAGGAAGGGCCATCGTCTTCGTCTGAGGAATATCCTGCAAGAAGAGACATGGTGGCGAGAGCAAGGCCGAATATGGGCTGTTACGTAAGACAGGGCGGGAATGATGAGTCTGTGCAAATGCATTGCCGCGGTGTGGCGGCGTCTACATGACTCGCGCTCTCAAGTTACAACGAATCTCTCTGTGCACTTCTGGCTGGCCCATCGTACGACATCTCGACGGCGTGGAGCGCAGTGGAGGGAGGAGGCCTCTGCATGACGGAGAAAGCAGTCGGAAAACCGTGGACGCAAGAAGAAGATAATCGGCTCATTCAAGCCGTGTCGATACATGGTGAAAATGACAATTGGAAGAATGTCTCATTCTGTGTACCTGGCAGGACCAATAAAGCCTGTAGAAAGGTAAGTAATATATGTGTTCAGCACTATCATTTAAGATTACAATTTTATCTTCGCACAGCGATGGCTTCATTCTTTATCTCCGAATGTCAAGAAGTCTGCCTGGACGAAGGAGGAAGACGAGCTCCTCTTGAAGTTATATGCCAGCCATGGTGCTAAATGGTCCTTGATTGCACGATCGATTCTTGGGAGGACCGACGACGCTTGCTCGAAAAGATACCGAGAGGCACTGGACCCGAATTTCAATAGAGGCGAATGGACACCAGAAGAAGACAGACTACTTCTGGAGGCATTTGGCCGCCTGGGTGGCAAATGGAAACAAGTGGGCCAAGAATTAACTCGCCCTTCTCTAGCGTGTCGTAACAGGTTTGTAAGGGAACCTTTGGAATACCCATTTATCGCTCATCGCTATCGGCAGGTGGAGGATGCTTGAGCGGAAAAGAACAAACTCAGTCCAAGCTGTTGTATCTACCCAAGTTCAACATCTTCCCCCTTTACCCAGCCACAACGAACCATCGTCGACACTAGCACCATCGTGGGTACAATCCATACCAATGATGGAGGCCACTCAGTATTGGCAGCATTCCCCTCAATACCCTACAATAATTCTCCAAGGTGATCTCACAGACCAGCTTCATGCTCATTCTGCGTATATATCACCTCAGTATCCATCTCCATCTGAGCCTTCCGCCATGTCGCCGTACTACTCACCACATCTCCGTCTCTCAGATCTTCACGATGGATTACCTTCCAGACAAATCACCCCTCCTCCCCCTCCTACTTTCCACTATTCTTCGTCATCCTTGAGCTCGGCACTATCAATGTCTACTATCTCCTCGTCGCCCACTTATCCTCGTTCTCCTCCCTCTCAACGACCTTATAGTCTATCTGCGGAACCCTCTATCCCATCTTCCACTCATAATCCTCCATCTTCCGAGATATCCTTTATGGGGAACCCCCAAGATTTTGTACCAAGCCGTAGACCGACGTCTGTTGTGGCTACCACCAGTACGATTGTTCACCATGGTACTGACCCTGCATGTTCTGCTTCCTTCAGAGATGCTAGTTATCAGAGAAGTTCTACTTACGATTGTTCGGCTTCAAGCTCCTTGTCTCCTCGTTCTGCTGTCCAGTCATATCCTACACCAATGTCTTCCCCTTTAATTCTGTCATCTTTCGCCGAAGAACCCGAGACGGCCGCAACGCCAGTTTCGCAGCCTTCAAATAGCCCTTCTCGACACTACAGGACACTTTCTGAGAAGAAAGCCGCGGCTCTTGCTAAAACCCGGACGTCAAAGCGGAAAGCAGACGATCAGGGGCCACGGCTGTCGTCAAAGCTGCCTGTAACTGCAGAGTCAGTCACCATCTTCTAAGTAGTTACCTTTTCTAATATTCTCCCCTTCAGCCCGAGTATCCTTCCTTATTCGTGCGGGCATCAAAGCTGTTGGCCAGACAATCAAAGTTTAAGCTATCAGTCGTATGCCACTTCGCATGAGTTGTGTGAACACTGGAAGATTGAGCATCATGACGATTTTACCTGCTCAAGACCTTTCAGATGTGGGCTCACTGGATGCGGGAAAGCATGGAAGGTCAGACACATCATATTGACACGGATATAGTTGAACTCAGCTTTCTCGCAGAGCATCAATGGCCTTCAGTATCATCTACAGATGTAAGTGCCTTCTCAAAATAATACTTGTCAAACCCATGAATAATCTCGTATTTGATGTATAGTTCAAGCGCCCACTTTCAACGGGCTATTTCCGCTAGTGTCTCTGGTCAAAATCAAGCGGTTGAGGCGGATACCACGGCAGAAGAGGATGGGAAGCGACAAAAGCTTATTCAATGTCCACATGTTGGTTGCCATAATGAATACAAGCAACAGAGCGGACTTCGCTACCATTTGGCTCACGTACGTATCTGTCACTGCTGTTACTCTATGCGTTTTAACGCGCAGATACAGGGTCATCCGCAGGAACTACCGACCCAGTTGGACGTTGTTCCACCTGCCTTGGCAAGGATAGTAGCGGAGAAATACAAAGGAAAGACGACTAATGATACTTAGAGCCTATGAACGTTAGAGGATATTTCGGACCTCGATTCTAATTTGTACGGAATGTATTGTTATACGTGACTTGTGATTACTGGGATTGCGATTCTGACTTGATATTGGAGCAAGTTTGGTATGCCGGACAATCGTCCACCATCCGGCATCGTCTCAGGTAAGCGCCAGAGACTTGCAGCTCTTTAGTAGACTACTACTTGGTAGCATTGCTGCAGCGTCCTCATGTCTTCCCCGCCGTCATTACGAGACACTTACATCCCCCCGCACAACGATTGGTCCTTCGTCCCATCCTCACAGTCGAATTCAACCGCCCCAGAAATCTCCTCTTCGCCGTCTTCCTCTTCCTACCAGTGGTCGACTCGTCCCGCTCCTTCTCCAATCTTTGGTTTATCCTCTTCGCTGCAGGATGGATCTAGCTTGGATGGGTCGGGTTTAGATATAGGTTTCTTTATTCCCGCTTTCCTGGGTACAGTTCTTATGGAATACGCGAGTTGTGCAGTTGCAGTCCCAATCATGGTCGGCCAAACACTGCTGCAGGTTCAATGGGTTCCTCGAAACGCGTGCGATGCACTTGTCGATGAAGTATTAATCGTGGACCAGAACGAGGAAGACGAGGTGAGTAGTGTCAGCTGTGCTTATTGTGTTTCCTCTAATTCTATATCCCAATACTCCCTACAGACAAGTGATATTGACAACGAGAACGAGAATGACTCCTACTTTGCCGACCCCCATGGTTCTTATGAGAACCGCAGTACTTCTCCATCTCCCCGTCTTGTGGATGAAAGGGGGTATATCGTTCGGGAATCACTGTTGGAAGACGGGACAGTACTAGAGTACGTCATACCAGTTGGTAGTGCAGCTGGTACGTGGGGAATGATGAAAAGGCTGGGGCGTTTCCAGCCGGAAGGCTGGCTTTCTTTATGGAAAGGTGTGATTTACTTTATTATTGTTGACAGCGCGGGGAGCTTAGTATTCTCCCTCAGGTCTTCTCACTACCACCGTTAAGGGAATACTCGAAAATACTCTTCAACCAGCATTGCATGCCCTCTTAAAATCCCTTATAATACCTACATTCTTTCCAACAGGCAGCTCGTCTTTCCAATCACCTTCCTCAATGCTAATCCCCCTATTATCACGAGTCGTCACTGGATTCATACTCTCGCCGTTGGACCTGGTTTCCACGCGACTCATGGTACAATCTTCTGTCCCTCGATACCGTACGTATAGCGGGCCGATCGACGCTTTTAAACAAATCATGCAGCATGAAGGCGGTTTACGTGGTATCTACTTCCACCCGCAACTTTTCCTGCCAACGATTCTCGCTTATACACTTCGTTCCCTGATACCGTTCGCCGTGCCGCTTTTGATCGGGAACTATCTCCAAATCACGACGGAGACCCATCCATTTATGTGGAGTTGTACAGAAGTCGTTGGGTCCTGCGTGGGATTACTTATAGCCCAGCCTTTGGACACTATTCGCAAACGACTACAGGTCCAAGTCCGGGGCACGGCAAAGCCTCTCAAGGCCTGCGTTGAGCTGCGTCCTGCGCCATACAACGGAATAGTAGATTGCTTCTGGCATATCCTCACTGAAGAACGGTCCGACCTTCCCCTCATACCCAGGCGTCATCGGCGGAAGACGGTCACAGCCCAAGGTGAGGGTCACGGGCAGCGGGTACAGACACCGGGGGAGCGTGTGGATAGCGATGAAGGCGAGAGCTGGTTGAAGAACACGGGTGTCGGGCAGTTGTACAGAGGAGTAGGTATAAGGTTTGGGATGAGTATGGTCGTCTTTGTCTTGACACTACTGGGTGCCAAAGACGACTCGGATGTGGGCTGGGCTGAGTTGTGAACGCTGCCGAATTCGACATGGCCTCCGAGTGATTACCTCCTCTGTCTACCTCACTAGTTCTACTGCAAGGTCTTAGTAGCTCTCTTAGTCAATTTGAAACCCACCGCTCTTTTTACTAGGTTAGTCGAATCTTTACCATTGTTGAGGAGTGAATGGCGCTATAGTGTAGTGGTTATCACTTGGGATTCTGACCCTTGTATTCCCAAAACCCAGGTTCGAGCCCTGGTAGCGCCTTTGCAGTAAACTGACGCTGGTTTTTTTTTCGCTTTTTTTTTCTTTCAAGTTTCTGGGATTTCAATCTTCAGTTCGACTCTCTAGTGAGTCTAGTCTTGTCACTGGACTCTAGTATCTCGACATTGTGCTAATGACGATTGATTTCTATCTTCCAAAGTTTCAAGTTTCAACGAAACACAGAACTGGTCATACACATGAAAAGCCTCAGCATTCCTCTGCCAGTGTTTGATTTTAGGAACCAGACTAGTAAGGCTAGACTCATAGGTTATACTGTCTTCGATACATAATGCAACAAATTCTTCACCATGTATCATCCCTTGTACTACTTATGAACAAAGTCTTAATACAACGTTGCGATGAGCATACAATCCGTAAGTGACAGCGAAAAAATGATAGCATTACGACACATACTCTACAACATTCTAGGTCTAAAAGCATTGGGACAGACTAACGATACACAAAGCAACCGAGGATAATGTCCAACATATAAATAACAGCTAGCGGTACAAGCAATAATGACACAACAAGACGGAGAGACCCACAGAGATACAAAAGTCGACAGATACTAAGACACTAAGACACACGTGATTATTGGTGAATGACGATAGATCCAGAGGGTGAAGGAGGGGGATTCGGAAAGAATGGTAAAACAAAGAAGGTGGGCCGAAGGAGTGTGGTGCCGTCTTCATCGAGGACAAGGCGACAGTGTGAAGATATCAAGCGGGGTGCACGCACCCGCGCGATACGAGAGCCAGAGTCGAAAGTGAGGTGTTAAGGACAGTGGTGTCGTTCTGATGAGGAAGCGACAGTGTGACAGGGCAGGACTAGATATGTGGGGCGGAACGATCCTAGTAACAGAGGGAGGAGGGGGTTTGGAGGGGGCGGGAAGAGAAGAGAGGACGAGATCCTAAGAGGGGCATCGCAAAAGAGGATAGGCTGCTGGTGAGTAGCGATGGTGAGCATAGGCGCAATATGTTGGAGAGGAAGACACTCACGAAGCGAATACCTGATTCAGACCAGCTTATCTGCAGATGGCCACGGACCAGCAGGTTCTCTCTTCGACGTCTTGTATGTCAGTATCGTCCTTCAACGCTAAATTAAGTGTTTGAACAACAAATATGAAGCTAATAAACTCACGGGAGGAGATTCTGCGGTTTCAATGACTTCCCGTATTTCGACAGGCTCCGCCCTAGAGACAACGGGTAGTTCTTGAATCTGCTAGTCAGAAGAGTCAGCAACATTGGATATGAAGGGCAGCTGGTCAAACACACCATAGCCACGTCGATACCGGGCGCAAGTACGGCGGAGGACCAGCTGACGTGCGCGATCGGTGCTGCGAACGAGACCTGCGCGGCTAAAGAAAAGTTAGTACATCATGTGGAGTAGGGAAGAGTTTGAGAATCACTAACCACCAAACACGAGAGCAGTAACGGCGAAGGCACGAGTCAAGATGAATGTCGGGCGCATTGTGATCGGCTAGATTAATCAACTCGATGAGGAGAGTGCGGAAGGGGCGGGGACAATGAGTCTCCTCTAGACCGGAAGCTGTATGGTACAGCGTTGGGGGTGCTCAGACCGTAGCAACGACGGGACGAGTATATAACAGTCGTCGAGAAATTGTTTTCCGACTCGCATACCATTTGCAAGCATTACCTTCAGGTCCAACGGGGATGCACAACAGTGAAGGTTCCACGGAGCGGAAACCTAGTCTTCCTTTCTTTATCCACATTCAGCATTGCCCTTGTGCAGTAAGAAAGGATTTAAGATCTTACAAGCATTTCCATATGTAATGTGGGTGGAATGTACAAAGTAGTCTCCCAATTTGGACGGACGCTTCGTATCTCACGTGCGAAAACTTTGACAGCGTCTGGGTGAACAGAACGCTTTATTTTCGACGTTGCTTCAAGTTGCCTGTTACGATTTCAGGAATGTGGCCCGGAGTAGGCGTTCCTTTGGTATGGCTGGGTTGTCGAAGGCCACTTTGAACAGGATGCAGGCACAGATTGAAGCGAGATCAAAGTCGTGGGAATAGGGCGGCTAGACAATTTCGTATAATGAAGGACGATTCCCGGTCTTGACTCAGGGCATTCTAGTAAGCAGCAGGCATATGTTGCTGCAAAGAGAGTCCATAGTCGAGTTTTATCGTACAACTGAATTTTGAAAGACAAGTACTCTGAGTTACCAAAAGCACTTCTTATCATTGCATAGCCTCACGCAGTCAAGCAACGGAACTTACGTTTGTGTCCAAATGGTTAACATGGTAATGTAGCAACCAAGCTGGTAGCTAATAGTACCGAAATTTTGCGTACGTGAGTAACAGGTAGGCGAGAAGGATCATGAACGAACATACCAAGGTATCGTGCCGCTCGTTCTCACTCAAGCCTGGCCGCTTGCAGCAGATTATGGAGTTGCAGAATCGACCCACGTTCGGCACGGTCAGATGGCAGTGAGCGGTACGGTGGATATGATGGAAACCGCCACCCTGTCATGAAAGTGTGGCTGCTGTTCCAGACCTCTGTAGCCCGACAGCCTGCCAGTGAAAATTCGTGCGGTAGTCTTCGCCTGACATTTTGCGGTACCTTGTTCGTGAAGATGTTGTGAGTGAGTGGCGGCGAATGTCTAAAGAGAGTCGCGTCGGAACGACGGGGCAGCCAGACGAACTTGGGACGAATTTAGTTATGTAAATTACCTTTCTTGGAATATCGCGGCGTAATAAACTCGCGTAAGGCACCGTCGACCCCAGGCACCTTTCTCCGCAGGGATTGCACAGCAGATTGAATAATGCTCCCAACTCTGCTGCAGCATCGTCAGCCTCTCCGCAGGGAAACATATTTGATGTGCCAGTACAGCCCATGTTAATCACAGTTTCCAGCCTCTAGTATCTGGTTCAACGTTGCAACTAGTATTACATTCGGATTCGATTTACTAAAATCGATGATTCGAATGATGCATGCAGTTGCGACCCGCCCCTCAATGAATGAACACGACTTTGTACTAGCATGTCCACTTGCAAGGTCCGTGGTGGGGCGCGACGGGCGGTGATTATACTGCGGCGGGCCAAGAACAGCATGGATTTATTTAGAGGCTGTTTCCGGGGGCCGGGCAGTGCGAGCCACACGTCATCGGGGTCACAATTGCTTTCCTTGCTTTCAACAATTCCAGCTGTCCCCGCAAACAAAAACGACAAATAATTCAGGCCACATTCCTTAACCTCGGACTATCTTACTCCTCTTCCCTTGAATACGCCCTCCACAGCGATGGCGGCCTTGGCACAGGACGGCGACATACCACCAACTCCAGCTCAAGCACAACTCAACGGCATAATTGCGCACGACGAAGCAAAGCACTCAGTCCCAGTACATAGTTTCAACCCAGACGCGTCTCCAGCACAGAAAGCAGCAGTCGCGGGCCATGGTGAAGATAAACTAAAGAGTGTAAAGCAGGATGAAGGCGCTGGTGGCAAAGGTGAGACATTTCGTTGAGCTGCATGTTTGCCTCCTGACCTCGAAGATAGAAGTACCTGTTGACATGGGGGATGCCAACATTGTTCCTACAATTACCGTCGAGGATGTGGATAAATTGGCTGAAACAGACCCCGAGTCTCAGTCTCCTCAACCGATACCAGGAGCCATGCCAGCTGGCCCTGCTCCTGTCATCCCAGATTGGTACAAGATTGGATGGCGTGCGGTAGGGGGGCTAGACGAGCCAGCTTTGACGGAAGGCGAAGAGAAAGACAAGGCAGTACTTCTCGCCTTTTTGAAGGAGCAGTTTTACGGGGATTGGTATCATAATGCCGCTATAATCGTCTTCGTAAGTTCATGTGACATCTTCAACTGGCTATATGCTAACTTCTTTTAGGTTGTAATCGTGACGCACTTCCTCACGCGATTCCACCTGGGGTGGGGATGGCTATTCGTAGTGCTCGCGTTCGCAAATACCTACTACTCGACTTCCATGACTCGGTTCAGACGACGCGCCCGGGATGATATCCAACGAGAGCTGGTGAAGACGCGCCTGATGGATACTCACGAGTCCGCAGACTGGATCAACAACTTCTTGGACAGGTTTTGGCTGATCTACGAGCCTGTTTTGTCGCGGACTATCATTGCATCTGTCGACCAAGTGCTGAGCACAAACTGCCCGCCATTTCTTGACTCTATCCGCTTGACAACATTCACATTGGGTACCAAGGCACCGCGGATAGAGAAAGTGAAGACTTACCCTGACTCCTCTGATGATATCATAATGATGGACTGGGGTCTCTCGTTTACCCCGAACGATGTATCCGACATGACTCCCAAACAAGCGAAGAACAAGGTGAACCCGAAGATTGTGTTGTCTGTGCGTCTGGGAAAGGGTATAGCTGCTGCAGCCATGCCCATCCTGTTGGAAGACATGTCTTTTTCCGGTCTGCTGAGGCTGCGAATTAAGTTGATGACCAACTTCCCCCACGTACAAGTAGTAGACTTGTCCTTCATGGAGAAACCCGTCATCGACTATGTTCTTAAGCCCATCGGTGGTGAGACATTTGGCTTCGATATCGCCAATGTAAGTCCACCACTTTTAGACCCAATCCTTGACTAATTGTCTTTGCAGGTTCCTGGACTGTCCGCCTTCATCAGAAACATGGTCCACGCGACCCTTGCTCCGATGATGTATGACCCTAACTTCTTCACTCTCAATATCGAGCAGATGATGTCGGGCGAGCCACTCGATTCCGCTATCGGAGTCGTTCAGGTCACCATACACTCAGCGCGGGGTCTTAGGAATGCCAAACTCGGCGGAGGCAGTCCAGACCCATACGTTAGCCTCAGTATCAATCAAAGAGCCGAATTGGCTCGTACGAAGTATAAGCACAACACGTACGCACTTTCTTCCAGTCTATGTCCATGTCACTTATTGTAGCCACAGTACCAATCCGACTTGGATGGAGACTAAGTTTTTGCTTGTCAATTCTCTCGCCGAATCGCTCGTCCTCTCGGTGTTTGACTACAATGATCATAGGAAAAATTCGGAACTTGGGTTTGCAACCTTCGATATGGCGAAGTTACGCGAGGATGCGACGTGGGAGGGTGTGGAGCAATCGGTTCTCAAAGACGGGAAAGAGAAAGGTTTGCTGAGATTTGATATCAGTTTCTTCCCCGTGTTGAAGCCTGACCTCACTGGGACGGAGCCGCTTCCCGACTCGAGTGAGTGTGTTCATAAACAAAGCATGTCTAGCCACTCACGTAGCATCTTGCAGAGGTCGGCATCGTCCGCCTTACTCTTCACCAAGCCAAGGACCTTGACAGTTCGAAGTTATTGTCGAACGACCTCAACCCCTTGGCCAAAGTTTACCTCGGATCCAACCCCCGCGCTATACACAAAACACCTCGATTCAAGCATACCAACAACCCTGTTTGGGAATCCGCTACGGAGTTTTTGTGCTCTGATAAAGCAACCTCTCTTATTGGCATCCAAGTCATCGATGATCGCGATTATTTGAAGGATCCTGTTGTCGGATTCATGCGTGTCCGGCTTGAGGACCTGTTGGAATCGAAGAAGGAGGCGGGTAAAGACTGGTGGCCTCTGAGTGGGTGCAGAACCGGGTCCAAATTGCGCATCAGCGCTGAGTGGAAGCCGTTGAACATGGCGGGAAGCTTGCATGGTGCAGACCAGTATGTGCCGCCCATTGGTGTAGTCAGGTTGTGGTTGAAGAATGCTGTCGACGTCAAGTGAGTAGTTGTTGCGGCATCCTTATATTACTTACTTAAGACCGCCTTATATGCAGGAACGTGGAAGCCGCACTTGGGGGCAAGGTAAGATCATTGCACTCCTTACGTTGGGCGCCGCTCACGCTGATACCGCCGATAGAGTGACCCGTATGTGCGCGTGCAAATCAACAATACAACGCTAGGGCGAACTGAGGTTGTAAACAACAGTCAGTGACTTTTCATGACTATTGATATATTACTTCGGTGTGTACTGAGGCAATCATAGACCTCAACCCTGAGTGGGACCAGATCATATATATCCCTGGTGAGTCGAAGCTTCCATTCTTCGTACGTTTCAAGCGCTCATAATGCAATTGCAGTGCATTCGCTGAAGGAGGTTAGTCGGACAATGATCCAAGCCGGATCTTTTATTGATTCTTCCCTTCTAGACCATGATGTTGGAATGCATGGATTATCAGCATCTGACAAAGGTAACCATAGACCATTTCAACGGAACCGCAATATTGTCTGATATTTGAATTTCAGGACCGATCCCTTGGATATGTTGAGCTTATGGTTTCCGACCTCGCCGAGGCCGCAGATGGAGAATCACCGTATGTGTCCGCTGGCAAGAAATTCCGCGAGGATCCTATCAAGGTCGATAAGGGTGTCAAGGGCAAGCTTTTTTACGAAGCGGAATTCGTGCCGGCTCTACGTGTGAAGGATATTAAGTTCACAACCGGCTCCAACGCACTACAGCGAGCCGCGCAGGGCAATGACGAAGCAGACGGTGACAGTGTTTCCGATGGCGCGTCCATATACTCTTCGGACCCCGACAGTCATGGCATGCCAGACGGTGTCACTGTATCCCTTCCTATAGGGGAGGAAAAGCCGAAGAAGAGCCACCGAAAGACGAAGTCCACAGATACCACTAATACTACTGCTACTGTTGATTCTCGCATGACGGGGACTACGTCGAAGTCTGTTGCGGATGCCGATCCAGTGAATAGTGAACCTGCAGGCGATGAGAAGAGCCCCGAGGTGGAGGTACCAGAAATGAGCAAGGACGAGTTGCTCCAGCATCGTGCGTGACGATCTTAATATCCCTATATTTGCTCATTTATGGAAGCTCATACCTCGTGACTCTATTACAGAATCGGGAATAATTGTCTTCAATGTCATTGGTGGACAATTGCAGAAGAAGGCTCGCCTAGAAGTTCTCCTGGACGAAGGCTATTGGCCTGCTTTCAGCACCGTTCGAGCCCGGAGCACGAATGCCCAATGGGAGTACATTGGCGAAGGGTTTGTCAAGGAACTTGATTTCGGTCGTGTGTGGCTGCGATTAAATGAGGCAGATGAGGGCGACAAAGATGACATAATTGCAGAATGGAAAGGCGATGCAAAGGCGTTTTTAGAAAAGACCCTGGTAATTAAACTATATTCGTTCACCCCTTGCCGTGTGCTTACACAAGCTGCAGGATGGACCGTGCAAATATGCGCTCACAGATAAGGATGACGAAGACAAGGTATCCTCCATTGAGATTGAAGCTCGATATGTTCCGGTACCAATCACATTGGAACCCAGAGAGAGCGTCAACAGTCAGTCTTACCAGATTCTGCTCAAGTTGTACGATTGCTCACTCTTTCCGTAGACCAGGGGATTCTACGCGTCGACTTGCTGCATGGCAGGGACATTCGTGCTGCAGACAGAGGCGGTACGGACTTGACTATTCCATCTCAAAGTTCAATGCTTACCTTTTCATAATGTAATTCCCTACTTAGGCAAATCTGATCCATTTGTGGTCTTCCAGCTCAATGGTCAAAAGGTTTACAAGTCTCAGACGAAGAAAAAGACTCTCAGTCCCGATTGGCACGAGGACTTCATCGTTCAAGTCGTACGTATCGCATCGCAGTCAATAGCCTCAATATATGTGCTCACCTTTCTCATAGCCGTCTCGAGTCAACTCCGACTTCACTGTTGAAGTTTTCGATTGGAATCAGATTGAACAGGCTAAGAGCTTGGGCTCGGCCAACATCGATTTGTCAACACTCGAGCCTTTCGAGGCATCCGAACTGGACGTCAATCTCAGCCACAGTAAGCATGGAGAAAAAGGCCATGTTCGTGTCCGTCTCTTGTTCCAGCCCGAGATTATTGCAAAGAGTCGCAAGAATACGTCCACATTCTCGACTGCAGGACGTGCGATGACGCAAATCGGTCACCTTCCAGTGGGTGCTGGCAAAGGTGTCCTCCACGGGGTGACGGGTGTCTTCCGCCGCGGTAATGCTTCTGAGTCAGATGAGGAGCTCTCGCCTGTCAAGGATGTCGGGTTGCCTACGACAGACCTGCCTGCTGGGCAAGCATCACACGCTCTTGGATCTGCTTCATTGGTTCCCATGAACGCGGCATCGCTCCCGATACCGGGTAGCAATGGCATGACCAATGTTCCGACCACAGAACCAGGAACGCTTCGCGTCACAGTGATCGACGCGAAAGACCTCTCGACCAGTGATACCAAACCATATGTTGTGCTCCGAGTCGGAGACAAGGAGTTCAAGACGAAACACCTCAAATCTGCAGCCCCTGAATGGTATGTTGTGTCCTATGTGCATATTACCCCATCGGTCTGACTGATTTTCTCACATAGGTTGGAAGTCTTTGCATTCATCTGCGGACCTTCACAGCCCAAGCTGCACGCCTGGATATACGATTATAAAACATTGGGCAAGGACAAGTTGCTTGGCTCAGCTGAAATTGACGTAAGTGATCTTCTTTCGTGTTGGCCCTCGACATATGTTGAAATAATGCCTTCAGATCTGGCGGCATCTGCAACCAGGTATCAATGGAATGAAGGAGATTATCGTGGAACTGCGTGAAGGCCAGGGCCAGCTACGGCTGAAGTTGGACTTTGACGCAACGCCCAGCCCGGCGGTCCGACCTCGCGGTTCTCGCAGCTCGATATCGTCCATCGACAGTCGTGCGCCTCAGGCTCCAGCCTCACCATCCAGGTTCAGTCTTAGTCGACGCCGAGGAGCAGACAAAGACTCATCGGACTAGGTGCCTCGCGCTGCTCGTTTCCCCCATTATGGCTTTATCGTAAGATCGGAATAATGACACTTTCGTTCGGTTTAATCTTGCTCGAACTCTATAACTCTCTTTCAGGACCATAGTTCTTCACGGTCTGCATCTTGGACTTACGTCGTGCGCATGTATATATCATCTCAATCTCGTCGTTATCATGTACTTTCCGAACAACTCTCCGAATGCAAAACAAGATTTGACAAGAATGCCTGGGAGTGCATAATACAATGTGCAGTTATGGTGTGCAAAAGAGATGCAAGTGTTATGTGATGAAAACCAGTCATAAGATGTCTTATCTACCTCTCACGCTCCTCCTCAGCTGTCGCTCCGAATCGCTCGTGTCCGCTCTTTGCAAAACCGCATCGGGCTTCTTCCCCAGCTGTCTGTAGATCAAAGGACGCTGTATCAGCATCCCGCCTATGCACCCAAACCAACCACTCATGAGCATGTGAGTATGACTGACCGTTTTTTCTTCTTAACAGTATCCACTTCTCCATCTTTTGGTACATACTCTACGTTCGGGCCCCCGTGCGCGACAGCCTCTTCCCGAGCTTTCCTGTTTGGAATCACAACGATGGAATCGCGACTCAAAGGTTCACCCTGGGGCTGTAGCGACAAAGATTCGGTCTTTTCTAGTAGGCTAGCAAAGGCGGTCCTCGAGCCGTCCTTGGTCCTTGATATACGTGGAGGTTGAGCCAGTTGGGACATCTTCATGGGTTTGATCCCTTTCGCAGCTTTGGCTTGCGCGGCCTTGACGTCTGCCTCAAATACAGGCGACGGGGGTACAAAGATGTGTGAGCCTGAAGCGCGGCTGTATGGGCTGTTTTGGCCTCTGTTAGCGGGCCAGTCGTCGACGGAAGACGGGTTGTCTCCTTCCTCTGTTACGTGGGATGATTTGATTTCATCAGTGTGGTCGGAATCGGCGGAATCGCGTTCGGAGTCGGTTTGAGAGAGAGGATACATGGGGGCTCGGAAGGTTTTGGCTGCGAGTGGTGATTGAGATGGGCTGGAGTCTTCATCTGAGCCATCATTTTGCTAGTCAACAGGAGGGAGGAGAGAACTTAGCACCGCGGCACATAGGTTAGGTATAGCTGCCGACACTCACCTCATCCTCTTCCTCGATATCATCCAGTTCATCGTCTTCATCGTCTTTAGATGGGCATCCAAAACCTCTGTTCCTATTTCCGCCACTCAGCAAGCCCACGCGCTGGATCATATCTATCTTCGCGTCCATCTTCATCTCGTTCTGTTCCTGTTCCTTCTCCAACCTCCGTCGATACGTCTTTTCAATCTGCAGCATGCGTCCTTCCATCTCTTGCATGACTTCTTCGCGCGTTTCGGCTTCAATGATCGCAGAACGCATTTCGGACTCGAAGAGCTTCATAGGGTATACATATAAGTGCTGTGAGACCGAAGGGTTAGGAAGAGCAGGCATCGTACCTGTAAGCGAAGAGACTCTATCTCGTCAAAGAGAGCGTCGACGAGAGGGTTAATGGGCTCGTCTTCGTCGCTCTCACCGTCCTCGCGCTCCTCGTCCTCTACAAGCAAGTCCAAATGTCAAGAGAAACATCTGGATGCCATGATTGCAGTACATGCCTTCCAAGACCTCCAAAAGGGCTTCAGTGACCCTTTGTCCAGGCCTACCCATCGAGATGGTGACCTTCCGACGGTGAGGCACGACGTCGCTATTCCTAGCAGTCGATCCCGACACCGTAGACTTTGATCTCGATGCTGCGACAGGTAGGGCACGTGCGACAGGTGCCGGTGCGGTTGTGCACACTTCTCGAGCTAGAGCGGCGAATTTCATGACGTGCGAGTTCTCGTCGTATCCTGTATCGTATGGATTTACGTTCACGATCATCACCTAGTGCCACAAGCCCATATCCCATAAGAACGTTGCCCACAAAGCAAAACCGGAAAGAGTCGAGGCAGACGTACCGCTCTCCCTTCGCCCACGAAATAATCCATCAACACCTCCGTCAACTTGCTATGTCTAAACGGTACCACCGCCAGTCCCTTTCTCACATCTCGCGTATCCATCCTCCCCACAGCGTTCGCGCCGGCAAGGCTCCGTGCCAACGCCCGCTGATTACACCGCATAGTTTCCATGCACTGTCCGAGTACCATGAGTGATTTGTTGATACTACCTGCTTCGCGGAGACGATCCCCCGAGGTATGTGTGTGCTTCATGCGTTCGGAGCCGGCTAGGTCGACGAGGGTCAGACGGGAGGTCTGGATCGAGGTTGGGTCCTATTCCGCACATGTATAAGCATGCTCATGACTGAATCTAATTTTTTTTGATTTACGCACGTTGCGCTCCCCACGATGTACCCTGAGCACCTTGATGGTCACCAATGCATGGCTCCTACTGCTCTGGCTATTAGCTAGTGTGCCGAACACCCTCCGGTGCATTTGCCCCAACTTTAATAATGCCTTGGCCTGCGTTGCAGTCGTTACCCTCAGCTGCCGCAGGCCGGCGACATACTTTCCAGCACTTCCCGGATCCCCAGAAGAATCAGAATCTGAGGGGGGACACGGCTTCACCGACAAGGCTTTACGCGTGAGGAGAAGAGGCTTAGATTGGGACGATGGAACGGGAAGGTTAAGAAACGTCGACGTTGGTCTCGGTCGGGGGATACCTGAGGGTTGACTGTTGGAGGGAGTGAGAAAGGAGGGGTCGTCGACGGATGCGAAGAGATCGTAAACTTTCTCGTTATATACTTCGGAGTAGGAGAGCCAGATCGTGTACTCATGGTTTCGATCGAGTTTGAGCGTGGTGGGGTCAGTATCGGTTTCTGTGGAGAGGGGGTCGTCGAGAGCGTCTGCGAGGGAGAACTTGTTGGCGAGGTGGGACGGAGGAGAGGAAGTTGGTGACTCGGGCGAGGCAGCCTCAATCCCTTGCAGGCGTACTGGGCGAAACTAATAGATACACAAAGTCAGTCTTTGTGGATTGCAGAGTAGTACAGGAGATCGCTTGCCCGGCCGTCCCCATGCAAATTCTCAATGCTATTAAATATAACGTCCAGTGTCCTCGGTAGGATTCCTGCATTACCCTCGCCGCTTTCACCTTGGATTGTGTATGTCTTCCCCGAGTTGGTGACGCCATATGTGAAGAGTAGACCACTCTGCCCCTCTAAGACATCCTTCACAAGGGGCAATGTCGTCTTTGCAAAGAAATCTGACTGTTGAGCTGATGGAGGAAAAATATGAGAGAAGGTGTAGATCGAAGATGGGTTTACGACAGAGAGCCGGGAATGCGAAGAGGACGAGGATGGATCCGACATCCTCACTGCAGTATCAGATATAGGCTCCAAGTATGGCGAGGATGTGGGATCCTCTGCATCCAATTGCGGTCGAATGCGAAGGAATGCCTTTGGTGAATGATTTCAGTCAAGTTTCATGATTCCACGTATGTTTTTGACACACTTTTATAGGTTCCCTATCGGCCTCATCCTTCACGGCGACAAAGGACGGTGTCTTGGAGGCCATCCTGCTTTTCTCCGTCGCTTTCGTTCTCTCTGGTGAATTCGATCTGTTCACGAACGGCACTCTGGGTGGCTCAGGTGTTATTCTGGACGACGGTGCCGCGCGGGTGGTCCGAGTTGTCGGCGGTTGGGTTGTCGCCTTCGCTCTTGTTGATGTCCTGCTCGCTGTCCTTTGCTTTGTTGCCATCGTGTGTGCTGCGTCGGTGGTCGTGGTCGAGTCGTGGTCGTCGAACCAATCTCCGTTAGCGCCGAGAGTGCCAGGACGCGACTAGCAAGAATCACATGACCGAGTCGCGTCCACCTGTACACCGACGACCTCGTCCTCCGCACAGTCCTCGTCGCCGTCTGCCACGTCCTCCACACGGTCCTCGACGCCGTCTGCTACGTCACCCACGACATTCTTGATTTTATGATATCCAGCGGAGTTTGAGTAAGGGGCCCACGATGTCGAACAAGATCTCACCCAACCGCCGACGGTCCATCGCAGTCCTCAGCCAGGGCGGTGGTACTTCTCGACTCACCAAACAGCGACGACGAGCATACAGCATAGCCCCAGGAGAAAAACTAAGTCCCGCAGCACGGGCAAGGAATCTGGTGCGTCTGTTTAGCATCCACGCCTTGTCGTCGCCCTGAGCTTGGTGCCCAGGCTCCGAGAAAGAGCATCCTCAAAGGCTCCATCAACATAATAAACGAAAGACTTAGTCAAGACAACTCTGCAGAATCTCCTGATGTTACAAACGTAACACAGTCCATGGACCTGACAGAGATCCAACCTCCCACTTCCAGGAAAAGTCTCGGTCGTCGGGTCAGTTTCGCAAGCCATGCCCACGTGCGCCTTTTCGAAGTACAGGACCCAAATGCTAGTGCTAGCAGCGTAGACCCTGGCTCTCCCCGGCATGTTCAGGAAAGCGACGAGGAGAACGAGAATGAGAACGAGGATAATGCACCACCGTCCCACGATGTCAACCGGAATCGCCGACGAAGTTCCTCCTCAAGACGTCGTTCTTCAACGGCATTCAGCGAATTCGGAGAACAATCCATGGACATGGACGAGGACGATACTGCTCCCATCCCGCAAGACTTTCTTGGCGCATCAGCTATACAGGATGAAGAGTTTAGTGAGGAGGAAGGGGACGATTTTGGAGAGGACATGGAGATGACAGAGGCTATTCCTCGAGAATTCCTACGGAAGCGCTCACTATCATTAGGAGGCCCCTCGGGCTCTTTCGTACCTCAACGTCGGCGTTCATCCATCGCGCCTATAACCACCTCATCACAATCACATAGCGAAAACCAAGTGCATCACTATCAAGCCAATCAACATATACAGCAACAACAAGAATCAATATATCCTTCACTAGAGCTTGAAGACATCCTCAATCTCCCAGAGGATACCGACGGCGATGGTGACATGCCACACGGGGAAGACCCTGACCACACAACCTCCACCGTTCAATCAGGGGCAGATGAAGACATGACGGGAATGACAGAAAGTTCTGGAGGCGATGACACTCAGCCCATGGAATTTACGATTCCTGTCATTCGTCCGCCGTCTCCGCCTCCGGACGTATGGCACCAGCTGCGTGCAATGACGCATGCTGGAGAGTCTGAGCCATACGAACCGCCACTGCTGGAATCCGACGACGACCCGGAGGCGAACGCTATCATACCTCTTGATGAGCCCCGTGGGGATGATGGCGACACGACCTCGATGGAACTCACAGATGCGCTTACTCGGCTTCAAAGAGCACGCACTTCACTAGGTCTTGGTGCCGACAACACTGGCGACTACACCGGCGACGTCAACGCGGAAGGGAACTCTGGCTTACAAGACGACACATTCACGAGCACAGAGGATAGTTTCAACGATGATATGTCGGGTTTGTTTGGACACGGTGACCGAACTGTCAATGTCACGACGTTGAGGTTGAGCATGGAGAGCGCGGCTGGGATCCAGAGGGTGGATGAGAGCATGGAAGTCACGAGTGTGTTTGGAGACGACGAGGTGATTCAAAATCCCATCGGTGTCGGAAATCCTTCATCGCAGACTTCCAACTTGCCAGATCAGCAGCATCAGCCACCACCAGCGCAACCCTCAAACGCAGCAGAGCCATCAACCAGCTCTGGCGCGTTTAGCCAACCATCTGTCTTCTCCGCTCCAGTTCAACCTTCAGTTTTCTCCGCCCCTCCTTCAACATCCGTATCACGATCGGTATTCTCTGTTCCTGCTCCATCTACTTCGTCAGACATCACCAACCCCCCTCTCTCACATCCTCCCCGCTCACCACTCCGGCCTCCGCCCACAGCAACGGTCCCACAACCCTTCACATTTAGCCTCGATACCCGGCTAGGACCCTCCCCTGCCAAATCCAAAATCCCATTATCGTCAGCCACGCCGTCCAAGATCCCCGCCCCGGTATTCAAGGGCATCGCAGCGTTTGCCCCGCCTAGCGCACCCAAATCGCCAAAGAAACGTCCTGCACCCGAGGATGACGATGTTGATTGGAATATGCCCAGTCCACAGAAGAAGCAGGTGGTGGGGAGACTTGAACCTGCGAGGAAGGCCGTGTTTGAACAGCCGCAAAACGCCACGGCGGCAGAGGCGGGGAAGGAAATGAGGAGGGCGAGCTTAGCTGTGAGGAGGCCGTCGGGTTATTTTGCACAGAGGAAGAGCCTAAGTGGAGGAGTTTTGCCTACACCCGAGCCTGCAGTTAGCACTACTACTGGTACCACGAGTGCAAACGAAAATACGAGCGGGAAGGGCCCGCAGAAAAAGGCAGGGGCGGGCCTAGGGCTTGGGAGGGCAAGAGCGAGTGTGGGGTCAGCGGTGCAACCACCTGCGGGAGAAACAGAGCAAATTTATCCGGACGTGTCCGGTATTTTGGAAGAAGAGACCGCAGCGGCTGCTACAGCTGCTAGAAGAAGTCCTGCGACCGTGGGGCCTAGTCCGGCTGAATCTGGAGTGGAAGAGCCTCGGGAACTGCGAGGACGCACAATTGATGGCCCGAGTGAAAAGGAGACGTCTGTGGCTGTTGTGAGGGTTGCATCGCCCGCACAGTCATTACCCACCTCAACCTCTACGCTAAATAGACAGCCTTCCCAGAAAGAACCGGCGTCGTCTCTTCAGGAACCCACTGTCACCATCACTCAACCGGGTGATGATATGGACTTAGAGGAAGAACAGATTGAGCAGACCGAGCAGTGGCGAGACGAGTTTGATGACGAGGAAGACGAAATGTTCGACGGCGAAGGCGACGAGGTCAGTTCTTCATACTCCTCGCTTTTACATACCATTAAATAAGTTCTCCCTCTCTTTCGTAGCCTACGATCTCGGTGGAACAGTTCTTCGAAATGACCGGTATCAAGTTCATGGACCAAATCACCGCACCCCGTCGTTCCACCATTCACCCCGGACAGCTTCACCCTCCAAACCGTCGACGCTCGCTCACTGCTTCCCGCTCCGACGAAGAAGCCTCTCCGGACCCTGTCCCGCTGGCAGAATTTTTGATCGCCATGGCCGTGGAGGTCCCTCAGCTAGAGCTGTATGGTGTGTTAGCTCCGGAGTTGAGTGCTTGGATCGAGGAGAGCAAGAAGATTTGTATCCAGGCGGAAGAAGACGCGGTGAAGGTCACTCCGGCTCTGTTCAGGGAGTTCGCGGCTGCGGATGAATCGGAGAAGTCTGATTTGCTGGTACGTTGGGATCTTCTGTGTATTCTAGCAGTGGGTACTCAACAACACTGACGGATTTGCTGATCAGCATCAACTCAAGCTCATCAAAGCCCACAATATCGGGATGGCCAAGTCCCAATGGTATGATTGGAAGAGCCAGTGGGTGGGCCAGCTTCAGAATTCTGCTGCAGAGGCTTTCTCCAACCTCGAAAGCGTAATGCGATCTTTATACCCTCTTTGAGAATCCACCCTTTGACTGATGAGACTGCATTCAAAATAGGATGCGAAAGTGCTGGAGGAGATTATCGGCCAAGCTCAAGAAATCTTGCCTGGGCTGCGCGATGAATATGATCAAGTCATGCGGGAGCTCGAAAAGGAAGAAAAGGACGTTTCAGAACTCGAGAAATCTGACAAGGACTACTTAAACGAATTGAAGATGACCATTGCCGAGCAAGAGTAAGACACACATATCCAGTCCGAACAGCATTTGAATTGACACCTTTTTGTTTTGCGTGCTGTAGCACGGAAATCCAGGCTTCCCAGGCAAACGTCTCAGAAGCAAAGGCGAAACTCGAGCGGCTCGAGGAGAAACTTGTAGAGATTGAGACACAGAAACAGGAGAACTCTTCTGCTATCGAGGAAGCGCAGCGTATTGTTCACATCCAGACCGAGAGCACCAGCTCGGAAGTATTCCGACTAAAAGGTTTGCACAATCTCTTCATCCTTGCGTGGTCGCCGTGACGTTGATTTTTACACCCGCACGATAGCCGAGCTTGAAGCGCTGCAGGATTTGCATCTATGGCGGACGACGAAAATCGACGCGAGTCTGATGCAGTTTGTGTACGCGGCCCGTTTCGACGTGTCTATTCCCTGCATCAATTACAAGCCAATAATGGCGGACATCGCCGTTCATAGGACAAAGGGCGCGCGGACAAAGGAAAGAGACCTGTTTCCACAGCTCACGCAGGTGATGCTCGGTGGTGTTCCACACGTCTTGCGGGCATCTCCCGGAGAAGTGAACGTACCCTGGGTGAGAAACCATCTGTTCTCTCTGTGATCTTTGAACGAACATACTGACGATGGGGACTTTTCCAGGTCATGCAAACATTAGGAGATTTTTGGTCGTCGTGCGCACAGCTCCGGTCTCAATTTACTTTTTTGTCCATCAAATACCCTCTCACTGTTGACATCCTACCCACCAACGACGACGCACCGTCACTCAAAGCTACCGGAACTGTCCTGTTTCCCACACGAAAAGCAAAGGCTTATATCTCGTTCATCTTTGACCCGCCAACGTATTCATGCTGGCCTATGTCCATACACTCTCTACAATCGGATGTCCAGGTTGCTTATGGTCGCATTGAGTGAGTACTCTCAATTTAGTCGGATGCGTAATTCCTCATTTATTGTTGGCGCAGGCGACAATCGATTCTTGATGCAATATCAGGCCGGCTGGCCCAGGCTACTCCCTCAGATAATCATGGATGTTTATTGGATGCTTGCATAGAAGCCACAGAACAATTCGCACAAACATAACATGTCTAAAACACCTCATTCAATTTGCTCACATTGTAATCATACACAACTGAATACTTCCTATTTGTATCTAATGTTATAATACTAAGCTACGTAGACTTCTTGTCCGTAGGTCGTCCAACACCCCTTCCGAAAAAGGCCCATTCAATCTGGTGCGCTACCACAATGCCCACACTGAGATCCTCAGCGAACTCCCAGACAGTACCAGGGTTCTTCTGGAAATGCCGGCCGACGAAGATAACGTCCGCCTGATTGTCGTCGAGCACTTTCTGAGCGGTCTTACCGTCAGAAATGCCGCCGACGGTGCCTACGATGATCTTGTCGCCGACAGCAGCCTTGATGTGTTGAGAGAGATCGGCATGGAAGGCGGCTTTATCTTTGGGAGGGAGATGTTGTTTCGGGTGGTTACCAGCAGAGGAAACGTCGAGGAGATCGACGCCGTGATCGGCGAGGATTTCTGCGAACTTTACACTATCGTCGACAGTCCATGAAGGCTCGTTGGGGAAGACGTCCTCCAAGCGATCAGACGCAGAGATACTGTAAGTCGAATGTCAGCAAAAGTCCGCGTGAGTCTTGATAAGAAGAGAGGCGTACCGGTAGAATAAGGGCGTGTCTTTGGGGATGACTGCACGTACTGCGTCGACGATCTCAATGGACAGGCGGGTCCGATTTTCAAAGCTACCTCCGTACTCGTCCGTGCGGTGATTGCTGATCGGACTGACGAACTCGTGTAACAAATATCCATGCGCACCATGAATCTCAATGACGTCGATACCAGCCTTGAGCGCACGCTTTGCAGCGTCGACAAAACCTTGCTTGATCCTCTCAATCCGTTCCTTCGTCAACTCGTGAGGTTGGGGGAAGCCATCAGAGTGCGGAATCGCACTGGGTGCCCATACGTCGTCAGGCCACCCGTCGAGCTCCTTGGTTGCGGTAGCACTGAAGGAAAGCCAGGGTGCGACGGTCGATGCCTTACGCCCGGCGTGGGCAAGTTGGATGCCGACCTTCTGGTTCTGGGAGTGGGCAAAGGTGGCGATGTCGGCGAAGTGGGAGATGTGGTCGTCGGACCAAATACCCAAATCTTCAGGTGTGATACGTCCTTCCGGCGTCACGGCGGTGGCTTCTAAGAAGGAGAGACCTGGTCCGCGAAGGATGATGCCGCCGACTGAATGAATGTTAGAGTTCAATTTGGTGGAATAGGATGGGTGTGCACTCACGATGTGCCATATGCCAGGCGGTGGGTTTGCCACCCTTTGCAGAGTACTGGCATAGGGGTGAGAGCTAAGAGCGATGGTTCAGTAAAGCTACATAGTAGTGCATAGATGAACAAAGAGAACAAACCCAGATACGGTTATGGAACTCAAGACCTCTGATCCTGAGGGGCTGGAACAACTTGGGAATAGGCTTGCCGTCAGGTTGGGGGTCGAGTGCAGTACCTGAGGCAGGGATTTGGGCGGGAGTGAAGTAAGGCACACCGGCCGCGGCAGCATTCACGAACTGTTTTCCTGCAGACATGATTATGGGGGACGCTGAGTGAGATCTGAGATTGTTTCAGACGAGACGGGCAGATTTATAGGCAGATTTGAGAGGGACATGGAAGATTATTTTATGACGAAACATGACGAAATCCGTGAGGGAATGTAACTCATCCACTTCTAGCACCTTCTCTCAATATTCTTGACATGCGGAGCACAGCATCGAGTCACAAACTATATACTGTTCACTAACCATATGCAGCGATACATACATTACAAGATATATACAAGGTCGTGAACACTAAACTGTGACAGCGTCAATAAGAGCCGTAAATCAGAAGAAAAGCAGACTCACGAACTAGACGACTCGTATGGTAGCAATCATCAAAGCCCCTGGCAGTAGTGACCCAGACCCGCCAGCAAGACAGTAAGCATTTCGCGGTTCGATCGAACCAACTCAAGTTCTCCCTCAGCGGCATCCCGTACCGCTCCCCAAGAAGCACTCGCATCGCATGCCGCAGTGGCAGCTTCCCACTTCCCTTGCTGCACCTTCAAAGCACGCGTTTGACACACCTCGGCCTGCGTCCGTGACTGCTCTACCGCTTCCGAAACAGCCTGTTCTCGCGCGGCCTGTGCATGCGCGAGCTGCTCCTCTAGCGTTGCAGCGTACTGGGTCAGCCGGTCATCAGGCCGTAGGTGACCTTGCACCTGCTCTTCGAGGACAGATATCTGTCTCGCCAAATCTTCAGCATCCTGCAGACGTGCCTCTTTGGCGTTCTGCAGTTGGGCTTCCAAGGCCTCGATCCTGGAAAGACGTTCGATGGCCATATGTTCCGCTGAAGCGAGCTGCAGTCGTAGCATAGTCGATGTACCTGTGTCTCCCATAGGCATATCGTTCGCAAAGTCGTCAAACCTGAGGGCCATATTATGGATGGCTGGCGAGGGCGTGACGTCTGGTAGCAACACCTGAGATATCGAGCCATAGCCAGTCGGTGACGGCATAGCACTCAGGCTCGGACTCTCGGGAATGTCTGTAAGGTTGGTCAGACTCGGCGATACGGCTCCTGGGCGGAAGGGTGCATCGATTTCAGAGAGCATATTCTCTATATCGTCCTCCCCCATTGATCTGCTGTGTTGAGCTAATTGCTCCCATGACAAGATGGACCCGCGGTCCACACCTGCAGTTAAACGAGGTCTTAGCCTCAAAAAAGGCGAGTCCTCAGCCGTGGGCGGCGCTGGTGATAAATAAGACATGTTGGAGCGAGAAGGAAGGAACGTCGACCGTAAGGGCGTCTCGGGATTATCATCGCGAAAGAGCGACGCGCGGATTCTAGGGAGTGCAGGGGTGGGTTCTGTGGGTGAAGCGATACCCGATAGCATCATTTCAACATCATTCGCCTCAATGCTGTCGATGCTGTCACCCTCCGTTAATATGATGGGAGCAAGTGAAGACGATGTCGAGCTTGCAGACGGCGTGCGGCTCGGCGAGGGGCTGCTATTCTGAACTTTCCTCCGTGCAGAAACACCTGCAAGAGGAGAGCCTTGGCGTGAAGGAAGAGAGTTACCTAGGGGACTGGGACCATGGCCCATACGAAGCGAACCACCGGACCGGTTAGTAAGCCTCTGCATCATGGTTGGAGTGGTGGGCGTGCGAGGAGTTTGTGATGAGCTCGACGAAGAGGCGGATGACGAGGGTCGTGATACAGCGGTGGCAGCAGCAGGAGACTTGGAGGATTTCAGTGTCCTCGTCTTCGAAGGCGACATACGTGAGGAAGTGACCCCAACACGAGACGGGCTGACTTGTCGCGCAGGTGCAGAAGATTTCACTTTCTTCTCTGGGGTAGAAGGTCTGACGTTGAACGCAGAAGTGAGGTTTACCTGCAACGCTCCTCGATGAGGGAGAGGGCTAATTGCCCTGTTATATTTCTCCGCTGATAGCGTAGCAAGCCGCAGAGTGGGCTTGCCTTTCTCCTCCTTATTGTCATCGTCCGAGATGCTCAGTTTGCGCCTTAAACCCCCGCGTACAGGAGACGGTGGCTTCTTCCCCGAAGCTGGATCGATGATAGCAGACTTCGGTCTGTACTTTGGCAGCGCAGATGCCGTCGTTAATGAATTCCTGGGTCGTAAAGTGGAGCGTCCGATGGTTTGTTTCACGGCTGAAGAAGATGAGCGGTCTTCAGAGGAGGTTGTACCGATTTCGTCGACTTTGGGGAGGGTGGACAATCTGCGCGAGCTCCTGGTAATCGTCTTCACTTCTGGTGATGGGCTCTTACTCTTTCGTCCCCCAACGAGAGCATCGGGTTTATCGTGAGATACTGGTGTGATGCTGGTCCGTCTGGAGACAGTTTCCTTTGTCTTCTTCGACCCCTTCTCCTTATCCCCTTGAGTATCTTTGGTGTCTTTGTGCATTACATCTGCTAGTGCTTTGCTGACGGATGAAAGATTGAGAGATTGTCGGATGGAACCCCTTGTAGTATTGGGCCGTGGTCGCAGAGTGCGGGTGTTGGAGGTCGTTACCTCCGTAGTCATTGTCGTGGTAGATATGTCGGAATAGTGAAAGTGTGTTTGAGGGTATAAAACTTTGAGATATCGTCACTCGTCTTTGTCGTAAGAGGCGTTTCGAGGGGGAATTGGTTGAACTGGTCGTAAGTAAACACCGCGTCAACAACAACCGCGACAAGTCACACAGCAGGTCCTACCGTGACAGTCACAGTCACAATTGTCACAAGGACAAGCGAGAGGGTACTGGCGAAGAACTAGTCTACCACATGAAGCGTCCAACTCCAGCCCTCTCCTTATACAAAAACACCCACATCGTGATGGCGTTTATGACAACGTACCACACCCCTTCTAGCGTCACACCCCGCTCTGAAACATCAGATACCTGTGCCCTCAGCAGTATATACGGAACCAAAAAGTATCGCGGCTCAAGGAGCGGCGTAGGTAAGAGTGTGGGAACCACGAAAAGGGGAACCAGTAGCGTCTGAAGCAAGGTCTGATCGCGGCCTGTAATTCATGTTAGGTCGGTAGCTAGTCACGAGAACATTGGACTAAGAAAACATACCGATACGTAAGAACCACGCCCATGCACAACCAATGTACCCTGGAATTAAGAGATAGGGCATAAGCCCGTGCAGAAGAAAGACCCTTCGCCAGACATAGAAAGTATAATGACGATTGTCCGCTAGTAAGAACGGGTGGTGGATGCTATAGTCCGGCAAAACGGATCAGCTTACTACCAAGTTGAACGCATGGATCTGGACATACGTAAACTTGAATATGGTGAAAGCCATCAAAAGGGAGGCCACGCAGGTGAAGGCAATATTCCTTACGGGATCGGTCAGTCAGGGAGCACCACGCCAAAGCAGTGCGACACACCTTCTATTACCGAACATCCGGAACCAAACTCCTCGTGATAGAGCTACAACACCCCCTCCACCGCTTATAAGAGCAGGCCACCCCATGATCGTCGCAAAGCCCACGAAGTAATATAGCTGAGGTACGTGAAAAGCAGGAACATGATTTGATTTATCCCCTGCAAAAACGTGAACGTTGTTCTTGGCGAAAAACTTGACAGACATACCAAGCACGATACCGCCATTCCAAAGTACAAATCCGGTGAACGCCGCAACAACGGTCGCATATGGAATGAAATTGGGCAATAGATCTGGAACGACCTTGGGAGCACTCAATATCGACCACAATATATCGGCTGTATATATACAGCAGGTCGTGGTCATGTTCAGTATCACGTTGGTTTGTATTAACCCATGCCACGTACCTGGGCCGGCGATGAGAGCGGGTGGATCATGGAGCTTAGTAGGCTCTTTCGCGCCAAAGGCAGGACGGCGGAAGCGTAGATACATCAACTGGCTTGATGCGTATGCGTATAAAACCCATACGATATTCGTCTGGCGGAATGTACAGCTAATAGCTCCTAGCTACCATTCTTGTCCTACGTTCAGCCTGTGCATCAGAGGAGCAGTAAGGACGAGGCATACCAAAGCCGCTAGCCAGTGTTGATGATCGCTTGCGGCAGCCACACTCCACACCACGAAGACCAGACTTGGAACCTCGGTGTAATACAGAAAGCCAAAGAACCATGCGATGGGGAACGCGGAGAGAACCACGGCTTCTGGGATCGGCGTGAGGAGGGAAGGCGGTGGTCTTTCCCGTTTGTGATAGCAGAGAAGGCGAGTGAGGACAACCGGGAGTGCACTCAGTGCCAACATGGGGGTCAACCGTAACATGGGTATGTTGCATTTGAACATGAATATGCGCTTTAGTATGAGGCTCAAGACATATCTACAAGAGGTATGTATGTCAATTATAGAAACTTGTGTTCTATAAGCAAAGGACACATCCTCACTTACAGTCCAGGAGGTGTGGTAATCTTTGGATCCCAATACAGATAGTCTCCATTGCAGTACGCCTGCGCCTGCGGGATATGGAAGGGCTCATCCTTGAGAGGCACGCATAAGTGAGCCAATAGTTAGATCGCACAACTAGTCGTGTACCATGTATGGCTCCGTAACCACTTCATTGACAGCCTTTAAAACGATAATAGACGAGACACAGAATGCTACAAAGTATGTCGAACCCAGAGATGACATGGCGGTAGATGGTTGGGTGTGGTCATATAGCGCTCGAGGTCGTCGTGCTCTTGACACCCATCGCGCCGTCCCCTAGAGATCAACACTTTCCGCCTCAATCACTAGACAAGTTGTTGCCAACTGTTATGTTACCTACTCCAGATCTCTCACACCTTACGAAGGACGATTTTGAGCATGTCTACGAGCCTGCAGGTCGATATTGAATACCTACAGTTTTTACCAAAAGCGCTGAACCTAGGACTGCAGAGGACACTTTCATACTACTCGATGCACTCGAGGCGGATGCGAGCGGGCTACAGGAGTTGAAACCAAAGCTATGCTTGGAAATAGGGTGCGTGCCTTTCATAGTGACGTCCTCATTAATCTTACTCTTTATACACACAGTTCCGGTTCAGGATGCGTGTCTAGCTTCGTAGGAGCCATCCTAGGAAACACATGTCGTACGTGCTTGGGAGGTGTACTGTTTCGAATAAAACCAACCCATTTTTAGTCTACCTCGCAACTGATATCAACCCACACGCTGCTCTTTGCACCATGCGTACAGGTAACCAAAATAAGGTGTGGCAGTAATGATTTGAACATTCAATAAACACCACTCACCCCTGATGCGTGTAGTAGACTGTCATAGACTCCGTGATTACTAGTCTATCCAAGTCCTTGGTTCCTAGGCTGTCCCGCAAGGTTGATATCCTCATCTTCAACCCTCCCTATGTGCCGACATACGATGAGGAAGCGTCGCTGGCGCAAAGCGGTGCAGAAATAGCAGGGGCGTGGGCTGGTGGAAAGTATGGGATGCAAGTGACGAATATTCTATTGCAACAAATCGACGTAAGCCCAACCTCACTTGGTGTACGGTGAAGCGCTGATGCCGAAGTGTTTGAAAGGATCTGCTTTCTCCAGCAGGTCGATTCTACTTGGTAGCTGTGAAGGAGAATGATGTCCCTGCAATTTGTCAGAGAGTGCTCCAGTCATATGGGATCCACAGCGAGGTAAGCAGTTCCGTCTTATTCTTGGCGCCTTCACTTCATATTCATTTTCGAATCAGGTAGTCTTGCAGCGTCGAGCAGGCCGAGAACACCTCTATGTCATCCGCTTCATGAGGTGATTATCGTTCTATCATCGTGAGTCCATGCTATATCTGCATATGCGTGGGTTCTAAAGTACATTTCTGGGTGATACATAGGGACATCTCTAAACCCGCAGGTCCTATGCTAGTAGCTCCGTTTGGTGCAGAAACCAAAGTCTGGTATATCAATCAAGCTTGAGACCCTCAAGAGCAGGAATGGGCCTCTCTGCTTGGGGAGTGATACGTACCCCGTGACGACGTTCGGAAGTCTCGATGAAGTCTAGGATGGCAGACTGTGTAGCAAGGGACATTAGGTTCATATCTCTTGCACAGTTATCAAGACTTACATGTGCGGTAACCCGGTTATCCCACAGCACTACCGTGTACGGTTCCCACTTAGTTCGCACTTGGCTATCAATGCTTCGGTCGATATGATCGTATAGGAAATTGAGAATGGCGTCTGCATTACAAATCGTCAGCTTTCGGCCCGCAGCAATTCGACCGTTTTACCCACCTGACTCCTCACGCTTGAAGCCCACGATACGCCTCGTGAACTGTCTGTTCACATAGAGAGATTCCTCCCCGGTGACTGGGTGCTTTCTCACAACTGGGTGGACATGCTCGACGGGATCCCGTCGGATGACACCGCCCCGCTTCCCGGACCTCGAGTAATCTGCTTGTTCATATCCGGAGTGTACGGCCTTCAGTGTCCTTAGGACCGCGACGAAGTCAGGGGAGAGCCTCTTCAGCGTGGTAACCTGCGATGTAAAGATTGTGTCGCCGCCTGACTCGGGTGCCGCAACAAGGAAGAGCGTGGTCAATCCAGGAGGCTGAAGCTCATAACTAACGTCTGAGTGCCACGTAGTTGCTGTGGTTCGGTCGCTAAGTTCGTAATTGAAAGATGATTTGCCATCGCGGTACACAAGATGAAGGTGGGGGAAGCCCTCAGGATGGCCCGACGTCGGATGAATGTGCAGACGTCCAAAGTATCGTCCTGTGAGTTCGTTAGTTTTTAATCTGCATCGACTGTGCTGAGCTTGACTTACCCCATTCAAGATAAGTCTCTGGGGGGCTATTGATGAAGTCTTGCTGGTCCCTGAATACAACAACACCCCGTCGTGCGACCTAGGATAAAGCGGGCCCCAAAGTCAGTACAATAATATTTGTGTAGGTAGTCAACCCTTGATAGGGGATGCCTACCTCTAGTGCTAGCTGGTCCTTGGCGGTATCGTCCAATGTTGCAAGGTTTACTCCTCGTACCTCCTCTCCAATAGGTGGGGTAAGCTGAGTAACCTTGGCATTGGCTAGGAATGATCGCGGGTTCTCGTGCTTGAGGGCGCGGTGTCCCGGGTCGACGTGCTCGAATGGTGTTAGGGGAGGGTAATGTTCGTCCTTCTGGAAGACAGGAAACAAGTGCGCATACTTGTACTGCTCAGAGACGGGCTTGTCTTCATGTGCCTGAACAGAGATGGAACCCGGAACAGTCTCCGTCGCGGTCGTTGTGGTGGACATGATTGACAGTTCAGGGATGGAGCAGATTAGTAGGGCATGAAGACCTCTGCAAAGGTTCTCATAAGTACCGCCCATTTAATCCTCGCCATTCAACCGGGAGAATACGCCATCCTTAGTCATCTTAGTGGTGCTTGACCAAGATTGTGACCAGGAGTCGTGGGTCGTGATGATTGCGAGGAGATGCCGACCCAGGCTAGAGTTATACGAGCCGGCATCCAGAACACCATACATTGTGGAACTGTCAGAGTTGCGCAATTGCCAGGGTTTATGAGATGATGTTATCTCAGAGTCACGTTATATTAAGCTGCACCAAACCATTCTGCAATTTGCAATGAGCAATAGTGTTGCGCAGATTGTACGCCAGATCCTTGACTTACTGTCAGCTGTTTCTGAGGTCCATATACCGTTGAGATGGAGTATGTCGAGAATATCTCGCGAGATACAACCTACAAGACCTTCTTAATAAGGATAGAAGATCGCTTCTCCTCGGAGCGCCGGAATGGACCGGACATCCGGGCGCTTCCTCGTGCCACGCTAGCAAAACCGCTGTTTTCTCCCGAGTCCCTCAACCTGGGGAGGAGTTCGAGTGTTCGACTTAACATTTCGCCTCGAAATGAGAGCCACAGCAGCACCAATGGCACACCCGCTACTACTTCGTGCAAGCTTGATTCCCGAAAACCTTCGAATGTCTAAGTACGGTAGTATCTTCGTCGATTTAAGCTCTGGCCATACACACGATGAATTGGGCCTTTGAGGTATATCACCGTTCCCGCTATCTTAGGATGGGTCAACACTAATAGTTTTGCCATCATCGCTACAGTTGTTCAGTGTTGCGTTGCAGCGTGCTTTCAAAATTCTGTTGATCGCGTGGTACAAACTCGAAGAACAGGGGTCGACGACAGATCTAAATGCCGTCGAAACGTTACCGCGTTAGCTCTCACTGTCAATGTCCTACAAGGACGGGGACACAGAATGTTAGAAAAGGGAACGCAGATCTAATTGATACGTAGGCGAGGCATGGCCGCCCAGGAATCGCACGTAAGTATACAGAATCACTTCAGAATGGAATACAGACCTAATCGATACGTAGGCGAGACAAGGCCGCATGAGAATCGAACGTAAGTATACAGAATCACTCCAAACAATACACCTCAAGCGCTGCGCAGTGCGCACAGGGTTATGACTCGAATTATGACTCGAACGCCTCATATAAGCCGCAATCATAGCATTCGTCGGTCCCGACCGTTGAAATTCCCTCTTCTGACCTACATGCTCACAGTCAGTCAGATCACTTTCGGTTTGGAAAGTGAGCAAGAGAATATTAATGACAATTCGCATTGCAATGCGTAAGCGTGTACCGAATTCAAGGTGTAAATTCTTCTAATGAGTCTTCGTATCTAGCAATCCATGCCGGTGGTTAGATCCTCTTTTCTTTCCGGGTTTCGTTGTAATTGCCTCCTTCCTAGCATTAGCTGCTCATGGAATCTACCGGAAAATATTTGGATATGCTCATTATACACAAAAGGATGCAGATGGTCAGCCCGGCCCAACCTCGTTTTTAAGAAAACATACAAACCGTCTGGGAGGAACGAAGATAGCCCTATATAATGTCATTCGACTCCTGACTTGTTTGACTTTGTTCAGTCTGAACGTTTACACGGCCATATCTATCCACAACTGTCATCGTGCCACATGGCTGCAGTATAGTCTGTGTACAACATCTGTGAGTGATATTGTCTCTGAGGGATTTATGACATTGCGTTTATATGTCCCTTTTCCAAGGCGTATGCGTCAATACTGGCTATTTGGGCCATTGCCACAACACCTTCCTGGAGCCGCATCCTTATCCGGCATTTGACAGTCGTCTTACTGATGACTTGGATCGTCTTCGTATACCGCGATATATGGCCCTTTGGGACGTACACGTTGCAACCCCTGGATACAGCTGAAGGGAATATTATCTGGGTCAAAATTGGAGTGCTTACGTTCGGTGCGGTCATTCTTCCGCTTACCGTTCCCCGACAATATATTCCATACAATCCTGAGGTGAGCATTTGTGTTTGTATACAGTCTTTGTCGGCTAATTCCAAAACAGGAGCCTTTTGAGGAGGTAAACCCGGAGCAGACAGCTTCCTTACTGTCCCTCTTGTTATTCATGTTTATGGACTCTGTGATTGCTTCGGCGCGCCAAACTGACCATGTTCCATTGGAGCACCTACCAGCGCTGTGTGATAGTGATGCCATGAAAAACCTTGTTGAGCGCAGTTACAAAGTGAGTCATAAAGTACTGACTGAACCCTGAAATCTCACAAACAGGAAAAGTATATTGATCCGCTGCAGTCTCGATCAAACAGACATTTGTTGTGGAAGCTCATGCGTATATTTGGTATGTACAACATCTTTGACTTTGAAAGGCCGGAATTGAGACTTCCATAGCTATTGAACATGTTGAACTGGTCTTCTTGCTCGCAATCATGGAAAGTAAATTCACCTTGAGTGTATACATTATCCAAGAATCCCAGATATTCTACAGGTTGCATCCGGTTTTATTGCCCCAGTCGGTATCAATCGACTACTAACGTCCGTATCTCTGTCGTTTACTTGACAATCACACCCTCATCCAATATCTACAGGTATCTAGAATCGACGAGGCAAGACCCTATGATACGGCCTTGGGTTTGGGTTGCATTGCTGTTTTTAGGACCTCTGGCGGACACGGTTATAAATGGCCGATATTTTTTTGTTCTGGTACGCATACATCAGTTGTAATCTTCCTCGAAGAGCTAAGGGGTCCTGCAGTCTCTAAAATTGCTCGTTTGCAAGGTATTCTCACCCAGGTTGTCTTTGATCACTCATTGCGCATTCGACTGAAGACGGACAACATGGAAATCGTTACCGAGGAGCAAATCACTGCTGTTTCTACCACTTATGCATATCCCTCAGAGGACCAAGAACAAACCGCTGACAATCAAATAAGTTCGGATGGTTTGATTCACTCCACGACTACTCCCAGCGGTAGCGTCGCTTCTACTTCAAAAGACTCCGACAGCACAAAAGAGGCGGATTTACAGCAAACAAAATCCCACTCTAAGGGCAATAATATGATTGGGAAAATCAATAATCTAGTCACCACAGATTTAGCTGCACTCGAGAGCGGCCAACGGACCTTCCTGTTAGTTTGTGCGTGCACCATATTTCCAGTTACCTTTGACTCACAGTGTCTCTTACAGTATTTTACACTCCTTTTCACATCGTGGTGAGTGTGATATTCCTATACGTCATCCTGGATTGGAGGTCAGTGGTAAAGTACATTTTCGGCTTAGCAATCATAACATCTTTCATTTAGTGTTTTTGTTGGTGTCGGCGTTATGATCTTGCTGTCCTTTCTCCCTGGAATCGTCACGAAGCTCAGCCATAACGTGCAAAAAGAAAAGATGAAGAAGGTCAGTCACATTTATGGGCTGTACGACTTGTTGACGATCTCGTGCGCCTCAGAGTGATGCCCGAGTCCAGACCGTCACAGAGAGTAAGTTCATATCCGAATTTTACATGTTTACAATTGGTTAATGGTGTCTGCGTCAGTCATGAGCGGTGCAATACGCACAGTCAAACTCTTCGGGTGGGAAAGAAAAATGAGCCAGAGAATAGATGAGCAACGTCAAGAGGAGTTGAATGCCATACGAACAGCTAAGTTCCTGTGGCTTGCCACGGGCAATTTGGGGCAAGTATTCCTGAATTACGAAGGAACATATAGATCTGATTCTCGCTCAGCAACCTCATCCCGATAGTGACAATGGTGGTGACCTTCGCCACATATGTAAGTTGGCAACTATCCTATTTTGAAAAAGAAATAAAATAAGTTGCCGTACAGACCTTGGTCATGAAGAAGGAGCTTACAGGTAAATCACGAGTTCTTTTTCTGGGTATATTTGGCATTGACATTTCATGTCGAGCTTCGAAGGTATTTTCCTCAATGGCAGGTCTGTATCTTATGGAACACCCCGGCCAGTATCATTTGTCATTGACGTACACTTGCGCCGGCAGTTTTTGATTCTCTCCAGCTACGCTTCAAAGGATTCGCTAATGCGATTCCAGTCGTGATTCAAGGTATATTGCATTTTACTTATATACATGTAGTTCAGACGTTGAACCTTTCACCTTGCAGCAAAAGTGGCTTTGGATCGTATTAATGATTTCCTCTCGAAGGTCCGTATTCCTTATACATCGCGTGCGATACGTGACTTCATTATGTTTCCCGGCGCAGACCGAACTGCTCGATGCATTTTTCAGGGCAACCGAATACACATCACTAGGGTCTGGCTATGTTAGTCCCAATGTTATCGGCATTCGTGCAGCCTCCTTTAGCTGGGATAAGAATACGCATGGTACCGAAACACCGGGTCGCAACAGCCGCAACTTCAAGTTGTGTATCAAAAACGAAGTGATATTCAAGCGAGAACATATCAATTTGATTATTGGACAAACGGGTTCCGGAAAGACCTCCTTGTTGATGGCGCTATTAGGTCTGTCGAGCTCGCTAGCGGAGAAACAGCATTTAATCCTTGTCTAGGTGAAATGCATTGTATTCCGATGGGACCCAATTCGATGGTCAGTCTACCTCGCGAAGGCGGAGTTGCATACCATGCACAGGAGTCGTGGGTTCTGAATGAAACTATTCGTGTGAGTTTTGGTGAATACGAAGGCCGCAATTCAATGAATCATCTACTCCAGAATAACATCCTTTTTGGTTCTCCGTATATTGAAGAACGGTACAAGAAAGGTGGATCCCCGTGGCCATTGATTATCATATAGAGAGCAAACACTGATATACATTCAGTCATTGAGCAATGCGCTCTCGAGCGGGACTTGTCTCTGTTCAATGCTGGAGATGACACAGAAGTCGGAGAAAAGGGAATAACTTTAAGGTTTGCCGAACCTTCGTTGAAATACGATGGTTGTAACTGAAATCCTTTAACAGTGGGGGACAAAAGGTGTGTTTGCATCTACCCAACATCTTTCGAAGTTGAAAACTCACTTTTCAAAGGCTCGCATCACTCTTGCTCGGGCTGTATACTCGCAGGCTGCCATCCTCGTCCTTGATGACGTGCGTGCTTACCGATTGATTGATCATGTAAATTCTCAAGACTTCTAACCCCATGCCATGATGCACAGGTACTGGCTGCGCTTGATGTACACACCGCCCAATGGATTGTGGACAAGTGCTTCAAAGGAGATCTTATTCAAGGCCGAACTGTTATCCTCGTGGTATGTACTGTGCTTCCTAACCCGATCTCTCGAGTATTCACTTCTCTGTTATAGACACACAACGTGGCATTGGCTGCCCCTATCGCAGACTTTGTCGTCTGTTTAAGCGTAGATGGAGGAGTGCTCAGTACAGGTTCCCTTTCAAGCGCATTGGCAAAGGACGAGAAGCTCTCTGCTGAAATCGCGAAAGAGAGCAAGACTTTGGAAAAGGCCGACGGCGGTATAAATATGTCCAAGCCGGACGTGGACTGTCCAAAAACAAGCGGCAAGCTGGTCGTTGCAGAAGAAATTGCAGTTGGCCATGTGGGCTGGACAGCCCGTGAGTCTCATACGGATTCTCATTGATAGCGTGTACTGACGCCTTGTCACGGTAGTCAAGTTACTGTTTTCAAATACAGGATCTAGCGTAGTGGGCCTCATCCTTTTCTGGGCCGTCAACTTTGGATTCCTGTTTGTAAGCAAGTTGTCGATCATTCTTGGCTATTGGGTATTGGCATTGTGGGCCAAACAATATGAGATATCCGATCCTTCTGAGATTTCTGTTCCACGGTAAGTAGTCACTATCTCATGACCAATGCTTGATACTGATGTTTCATGTTTACTCAGCTATCTGTCGCTTTACGTGGCTATTTACATCTTCTCAGTCATAACCGTCTGCATAGGCTATACTGTCTTTATTGTCGGGACCCTCAGAGCATCTCAAATTATCCATAAGCTACTGATTGACACCCTACTCAGGTCGACATGGAGGTATGTTGACGAGAACACCCTTGCTTCTACTTCTCACGGATGATAACTTCAGGTGGTTGGATATAACCCCCTCCTCCCGCATCATTGCTCGTTGCACCCAAGATATAGCAGCCAGTAAGTTTCACCCTCTTCTTGTGCGTGTGGTGATATTTGATTTTTCTCAGTCGACACCAATGTCGTGATGCTCTTCAACCACGTCACCCAGATGACTTTTGACATTGTGTTGAAATTCTTCACTGTGATCATCATGTCCCCCATTTTCACAATACCAGGACTGCTGGTGGGAGTCATCGGAGGTTGGCTAGGCCAAGTATATATGAGGGCTCAACTGGCGGTCAAGCGCGAGTTGAGTAACGCGAAGTCTCCAGTCTTGGGTCACTTTGGAGCCGCTATCTCTGGTTCCGGTTAGTGTTTGTGTAGAATATATCAACCACTATCACTGACAAATATCGTGGTACAGTGTCCGTGCGAGCTTACGGCGCGGAAGAAGCATTCAGACAGAAATCCTTCCTTCGCATCAACCGTTATACAAGGATTACAAGGACGTATTGGAACTTGGATGAGTAGGTCGTGTTCAAAACTGGGTGCAACATACCTCTTAAGGATTCATTCAGATGGGTTGCTGTTTGAGCAGAACTTCTTGGAGGAGTATTTTCTGCCACTCTCGCCGCATACCTTGTGTATGGACAACAAGCAGATGCATCAGACACTGGTTTCTCAATAACAATTGCAGGTATGTGCTAGGTAAAATGCCATAATTTTGATACTTATCCCGTGTATAGTCAGCTTCAGTACTATGATCATACACTGGGTCAACAGCTTCAATACGTTTGAAGTGCAAGGTGATTCAATCCAATCCTCGATTCTTTCCTAATGACCAAGCTCACACAGCTTGCTTTAACTAGGCAACAGGTAATGAGCCGCAATAGCCATGTGTCTGGTCATTTTGCTCATGTGGTACTGCTCAGTTTGGAGCGCCTCCACCAATATTTACTTATTGAGCAAGAACCAGCGCCCACGGTAGACGGCATCCCCCCTGCTCACTGGCCGAGCAGCGGAGATTTACGCGTGGAAAACCTTAGTGCTTGTTATTCTGAAGTGTGTTGGATTACTAATACTACCTTTCGATACTGAGATTATTTACGACGGTCATTCAGGATGGACCGGAAGTCCTGCATAATATCACTTTCCATGTCAAGTCTGGGGAGCGCGTTGGTATCGGTAAGGCGTCATGTGGGACTATCCAATGGTGAAGTGCTTAATTAGGTCGCAGTTGGACGCACAGGTAGTGGAAAGGTGCGTTGATACGTCACCGGTACTATACCAACAAAACCAACACACAAACACTCGTGAGAGGTGCTTGTATGCGTGTACCGTGATCTCGTAATGAGTACGGGGTCTGCGGCAGTATCGAGAAACAGTACGGGTGCGAGGGTCTTCCGAAGCTCGAAGGAAAGGTTTAGATACGAGATGAGATAGAAAGAGTTCCGAATATGCAAGATATTCGTAGCTCAGTACCGCGTATGCGAGTACTGAGTGCAGGGGTGATGTGTATAAAGTGTTCGAACGATGTGTTCGAACTAGAGGTATGACTTAGCTGTACTCGTACCCGGATATACGAATGATATTTGGCGGGATACGAGGGGGACTGTGATGGTTCGAACGCTTTGAGCTTGGAAGGACTGTCTGACTCGAATGACTAGACGCGGCGCGGTTTCTCTCGAAGACTAGGGCTAGCTGACTAGAGGACTGATAG